>JAQQZZ010089250.1:7737-17998 GCA_030265115.1 Mopalia vespertina
AGCTCTTATACGTGTATATCACATGTATTCTGTAACTGTTGTTTACTGTGTGAGACGAGCTCTGAGATGTCTTCAGAGCTCTAACCAATAAGATGGCGCATAGCTGCTAGAAGTCAGTTGACTTATAACTTCTATTTCTATAATAATACTGTTAGTTTGGTGTCCAGCTAGGATATGGATAGTCCATTTAATTGTTGGTACATTAGATTTAATCCATAGAATGGAGTTACTAGTATCATGCTTTGTATAATTAAAGTTCGAGAAGAATTGAAAAAATTGTTCTAACACAAAATTACAATGTTTTGTTTGTGAGAAAAGTAAAATCCTTTCTGAGTATAGAAGTAACATTGTATGTAGATTTGCTTGCAGAAGTTGCCAATCCAACTCTGTTTGAAAAAGATGTTTGGCTAACAGGTTCAAGGAGCACAGTACTATTATTACTAGTGAGATATTCAGCATACGCAAAACTGTGTCTAAATAATATCTGTACAATATCTACAACAAACATACCACTTGAAACTATAATGCTTGAAACACTGTTAATAAAGACAGATCTACATGTTGGTTAGAAAATAGAATCTATCGCAATTAAAAAAATAAAACCTTCGCCTAACAATGACATAAAAGTCATGTTTTCTTTTTCATGTACTGTGACTAGTCTATATATATCTACTCTGTCTTCTACAAGACAACTTTTGTACTTGACTCCTGTACAAACTGCCATGTCTTACAAAATTAAGAGGCATCAATTGTATTAATGTAAAGCTTACAACAGAAAGTGGATTGCGTGTCATCTTGGAGCTCGAGTCCAACATGCCAACCATACTGCAAGATCTCTGGGCCTTTTCTTCTAGTGCTGTTTGAGGAATTCCTCCTTTCCCATATGTGCCAGGTCCGGGAGTTTTACTCTGGTGATGAAAAAACATGTCAGCGATAAAAATAAAATTCCATTATCATAGAAAGAATAGAAAATAGCTGCATAATAAAGCACAGACATAAGGAATGCTTCATGTTAGGATGTTCATGATTGTTATCAGGTGTACTTCATGTTAGTTACTTAATGACCATCATCAGGTATGCTTCATGTGAATTACCTCATGACAATCATCAGTAATACTTTATGGTAATAACCTCATGACAATCATCAGGCATGCTTCATGTTAGCTAGCCCATGGCAATCATTATAACCTCATGTTAATCATCAGGTATACTCCATGTTAGCTAACCCAAGGCAATCATCAGGTATGGTTCATTTTTATTACCCCGTGACCATCATTAGGTAGGCTTCGTGTTAGCTACCTCATGAACAATCATCATGTATGCTTCATGATAATTAACTGATGACAATCATCTGTTGTGGTTCATGTTAGGTACCTGATGACAATCATCAGGTATATTTCATATAAATATTCTCGACAACTGTCAGGTATGCATCATGTCAGTAACCTCATGGCAATCATCAGGTATACTTCATGTTAATACCTCATGACAACTGTCAGGAATGCTTTATGTCAGTAACCTCATGGCAATCATCAGGTATACTTCATGTTAATACCTCATGACAACTGTCAGGTATGCTTTATGTCAGTCACCTCATGGCAATCATCAGGTATACTTCATGTTAATACCTCATGACAAGTCTCGGGTATATTTCTATTACCTCTGGATAATGGATAAACACTTACAGACACTGAATCTTTAAATCTTGGGGCCAAAGTTTGACAAATTCCTCTGGAGCTTCCAGGTTTGTTGGTGGTGGCATGAAGACTGTCTTGAATGTTGTATGATCCAGGACCCAGTTTCCTTTGCTACAAGGGAATATAAGAATCTAATAATGATTTATTCAGGTATCAGATTAGAGTAATACTTACCAATAAATTATACATAAAGGGATAAAGACCATGCTTCAGAAACAAATAAAGCAGACACTGTAATACTTACTACAGAAAGTAGATGGACAAATTAAGGTCTGGCTGGACACCATGGACTTAAATTAAATTCTTTAATTTAGTTTTTCAGTGAGCATATGGTACAGTCATACTGTCTCATACATATGGTGATGGAGCTTAATGATAATATCAAAGCAGACTAGTCTACCCACTGAGTTTGTTCTTGTCATAGTTTCATCTCATTTGTAGTTCACTGATGGATGAAATGGGTTTTACACCCGAATATCTGACTACTCACTAGGTGTATTGTAATAGCCTTAATGCTTAACCATGTGCTGTTCTCATTCAGATTCAGACTGAATTTGTAACCAATCTTTACAGGCCCATTTCAGATTTTGGTACATTCTACATACAAACTTGCTTATTTATCTAAAGCGGTTCAACGTTTAGACTTCAAGTTTGTCACATTTCAAATCGGACACGGACATTGTTTGGCTAAAAAAGGACACTCATTTTTAAAGTGCGGCCTACATTTTTAAAAAATTGTTTTCTGAAAGACATATTTTGTATTTTTACAGGATTTAAAAGATTGGGCATGCAAAAACGCCCACAGAATCATTTACAACAAAATTTCCAAGAAAATGAGGCACCCTTTTTAGTTCAAGAGCTATTTTATTAAGTAAAGTGTAATCCTCGTTTTCAAAGTTTCAACAAATATATACAAACATGTACATAATGTCTCCATATATATTCTCTGTTTTAATGAGCTTTGAAAAATTGTTTTTTTCACAGGGGTCAAGCAAGATTTTAACGCCTTCAAAAATTCATATGAGACATTGAAACCATTAATTAGAACTCTAATAAACCAATAGATGCTGCCAAAAAGAAACAAACAAAAGCAATATTAACTAGGTGATATTCTACCATAACAATAAATTAACATGTATAATCAATTTTTTTTCTATAAACATCAGCTTTTGGACAACTGTGTCTTGAGATCATAAGTTAATTCTTACAAGTAAAAGTATTTCAACAAGAACACCTATACAATACACCAGAATGTATTCATATGAATTCTTCCAGATGTAAGTTTGATTGTAGACTTACCAGTAATCTTTTCAGTTCCCATTGTTCCTTATGCAGTAGATGAGGAAGAGCTGCCATTCGTTCCACCTCATAGGCACGCGCCCATCCTGGTCCAGATGAGCGGTCATCTATGGCCTCATCACAGAATCCACCCTGACGTACATTATAGAGGCCAGGTCCCAGTCGTCGTGTCTGTCAGAAGGAAACAAGCTATAGTCATAATCTATAGTTCTAGCAATAACAAGATAACATATCACAGATAACAGAAATATAAGTACCACAAAACAAAGATTCCTCATCAGAGTCATCCACTCTCAACTTCCCAAACATATACACAGTGGCGCATTAAAGGGGTGGAGGTGTTGGCTTTTCGGGGCTCAAAAAAAAAAAAGAGGTAAAAAACAACCAAAAACGAAGAAAAGAAAGAAGAAAAAGTAACATCACAAAAATGTATAAATCTTGTACTCAGGGGCCAGTTCGAATGATGATTAGGCGCGAACATCAGATTAAATCGCTAATACAGGCCTGTGCTGTTGGGGAGAAAGGACAGAACGGGGTCTCCCCATGGTTATGCAAACTTAGTTTGGGGACCAATTTATAGGTTTCCCAAATTGTTTGCAGTCTTCATCTAAATTTGCATTTTGCTATTGATTTTAACAAATTTTGTCATCCGATAATCAATGAAGATTGTATTTTAAAGGTTATGCCGGAAACAATTACAGCACAGGCCTGTAATATTGGGTTAGAGATAGACATTCAATATGCCGTGACATTATCTAATAGTGGATTAAATTAAATAGTGCTTCGAGCAGCTGGGCACTTGACACCAATTGTTAAAAAAAAAGATATTAAATGTCGATCTTATCAACGCCTCATTCAGAATTAATTTTCCAGAACGAGTCTAGATTGCCTCATCCTCAGATTTTCCGGGGCCTAGGCAGCCTATTGAGTTTTGATAGTCAAGCCCCACTCATCTTCCCCATAATCCTGTATCTGCCAGTGTACACAGACTACTGACTATAGTATTGACTGCCATAGTCTGGTCTGATACACTATTGCCACATCCCAAAACATCCTATTAGGACTGGACTTGTATGGTTTGTGTGGAAATCCGTGGGATTAGGGTCTGGTACCCAAGCAGTGAAGACCTGTTTAGTCTTTCTTGAAAAGATGACCTGCTTACCCCTTCATCTGTGGAGCGTTTGTCATATGGAAGCTGTGTAAATGTCCCTGGCGTCTTGCTCTTGGGGTGAATTCCTGAGACATCAAATCTGCAACATATATGTTTATATGATTGGGGTTTAACGTCGAACTCAAGGGTATTCACTTATATGATTACGGATTGTCCTCTTTACACTGTTCCTTGCCTCAATATGGTGGAAAACGGAGAGGAAACCTCATAACAATCACCCCCACGATTGCCGGAGCCACATCGTGTGACTCACATATATACCTGATGGTCGACAGATGATTCGATCCTGATAATGGTAAATTGGAGTAGGATAAATAAGCACACACGCTACCACTAAGCCACGTAACATATACGAGAATAAAGTCATTTCAAAGAAAGTGTTCAATTTACATATATTATTTTTACAGATCTTTGTTCCAATGTCAGCACTCAACTATAAATCTGCTTGAGTGCCCTCAACTTTCAGGTCTCACATCTCAGCTCACCTCCAAGTTGGGCATTTAAAAGTATTCTGACAAATAGGTCAAAGGAAGCTAAAAAAATATATCCCTAACTCTATGAACAAATCAAAAAACGTTTTTAAGAGACTACGCATGATATTTGGACTCCACATTAAAGAGTCTGTTATAAGGGCCTATTGTTTATCAGTAGTTTATCATTTTAAATACAATACATTTTCAAACAAAGTTTTAAATTACTGCCATTATTTTATTAATTTGCATAATTCTAAACATACCTTGCCGTCTGGGTGCCAAAGGGAGCTCCGTTGAATTTTTTTTCAAGCATTTTGGAAGATAGTTTCTCACTGAATCCACACAACCCGGAGTTCTTTTCAGCGAGGTTCCACCTTTACTATCCACCACTATCAACAGCCGCCATATTGTTTTGGTCTCAAACGTCACATGGCAACGAGCCTTGATTGAAACCGTCGCGTTCTTACCTCCATGACTTGCGGTAGCAGTCTCTGGTTGAAATGCTCGATGGTACTTGATGGTTACAAAATGGACAGAGCGAGATCGATGTTTATAATTTTGATATTGTGGAAATTAATTTTTATTCCTTGTTTAATTACGTAATATGATAAAAACAAAAAACAAACAGCCTTGTTCGTATCAAAGCAATCATTTAAAATTTTGAACAGGCTTTTCCAAGAAACGTAACTTGTATTATTACTTGACAAAGACATTTAGAGTAGGCTCCCTTTCATCACACCCTACCCTTTTTTACATACATGTATCCTATTTTGTTTTACAGACATTTAGAATGAGCAGTTTTTTCCCCGTTATTTTGGGAAAACATATAAATAGTGATGTGTGGTACAATTATTGTAGATAACGGTAAGTTATCTTACTATTGGTATAGTGTGGTAGTAGGCGTCGGATACCGTCAGTGGGGCCAGTTCTCGTACGATGTCGACAATATCTCACAGGAAAATTCTAAGCTTACTCAATTAAATCTAGCACAGTCTTCAATGAAACGACAAACAGACAGAAAAATAGAACAGTTTTAGGCGACTCTACACTCCGAAGAACCGCATAATAGTACAATTGTTGTGTAAAATTATATTCATTGGTTAATTTTTAACCAATTTGTTAACTCTAAATTGGTTAATTCTAAATCTGCTTTAGAGTCATTGTTGGTTATGATTTCGACACAAGCAAATTTGCCACTTCTATATGGGGAGAACGACAAAGCATTAACATATACAGATTTTTGTAACACTGTGAGAGCTTAGTTATCTATGAGTGGAAATCACACTCGCATAGGGCATTATTTTCGGCGATCGGTCGCTTCGTGGGCTTTTAGCATTGGCATTCGTGATACGGGAAATCGTGTTTTGGAAGAGCAACGCTTACCTTCGTTATTTGGTCATAAGTACCACAAAGTTTTTTTAAAGCTAAGGCCATGTTTGGTCGATCATTGCCCATGTCATGAGAGGTGATAGAAATTAGGCAATGGCTTGTCCAATAATTATTTTTTCTATTTATTTTTTTTATTATTTTTTTTATTTTTTTATTTTTTTTATTTTATTCTCTTTTCTTTTTATACATATTTTTTAATTCTTTTAATTTTTTTTATTGGTAGTAGGAAATATCCGTATTAATTGTATTTAAATTCAACACTTTCTGGTATAAGTTGGAGGGCGACTGTAATAGAATTTCAATTACGGATTGTACATGCAAAAACAGTTTTGGCAAATGATACTGTTCTTGTATAATACGTTGTTAGCCTATTTGAAAGTCTTTGAGGATAAAGATTTCTTGAAACAACTGGTTCTGGAAGTTTATCTTGCAATGTGGAAAGAGAAGGGTCGTAAAGTATTTTTTGGTAAGCGCACAGGCATTGGATTTTTCTTATTGCTGATAACATAATGAAGACAGACTCATCGTAAAGCAACGGTGTTGCAACACTCTTTGTTAAACCGGTGATGATTCTCAAACAATCTTTTTGCAAAGATTTTAATGCGTTGGTTGTTATTTTCGGTTGAGCAATCCCAAACCTTATCTGAGTATTCATGTTTTTGGACGGATACAGCTTTTGTACGGAGGAATAAGGCGGAATTTGACAGCACGGAAGGGCAAGATATTTGATACGCTTTTGTCATGAGGCTATCGATATGATGATTCCAATTTGCTTTATTGTTTAGTGGCAAACCGAGGTGTTTGTGGTTATCACACTTGGTGATAGTCTTGTCCATGAATTGAAAATTTATTTGGGACGGATTTTGACGTTTAGAGCATAACATTGGTTTAGTTTTTTGCGAGTTAAATGAAACAAGCCAATTGTTTGCCTAATATTGAACAGTAGATTAATCGTTTTTATATGATAACTGCGTGGTAGGAGGTAGAATGTCTCTAGAAATGATATATAAACAGGTGTCGTCAGCAAAAAGGCGTATATTATTTTATATACTACATGGGAGATTGTTAATGTAAATTAGGAACATGCGAGGCCCCAGGACAGAGCCCTGTGCGCACCTGCTGTAACCGAACCGACATTAGATCTCGACCCATGTAGAACAACCTGTTGTTTTCGGTCGTTGAAATAGATAGCAAACCACTCGTGTAAATGACCAGTAATGCCCAGAGATTGGAATTTAAGTAGAAGGTCACGTTGCCAAACCCCATCAAACGCCTTGGATATATCAAAGAATAATAAGAAATCTTCTTTGCTGTCATCAGGAGCTTTAACCAAGTCATGGTAAATATCAAGAAGTTGACAAAAAGGCTGATTTGCCCGGTAAGAACCCTTGGTGGTAGAGGACAAAGAGCTTTGAAGGTGGATGTAGACCTTCTTAAAAACAATGCGTTCAAAGATTTTGCTTATTAAAGAGATTGGACGATAGTTTGATGTGAGATGAGGAACCCCAGCTTTAAAAATGGGAATAACATGTGCTACTTTCCATTGCAATGGATATATACAGGATCGTATAGAAATGTTAAATATGTGAGATAACACCGTGCAAAGTTCTTATCCGGCTTAATAAATTATTTAAGGGCTGATGTTGTCTGGACCAGTTGCTTTGTGACTGTCTATATTATTAAGTTCGTCAAGTATATCCTGGGGAGATATTTCTATATTATTTAGTGTTTGGTCAGTGTATTTATATAGACTTGGTAGTTATTATTTATTTTATCCGAAAGAAATTTACATATTGAGTCAACATCCTTACCCATGTTTTGAAATCACCATCCCAACCCTCAGAGCCAAGGGTTTGCCTGAATAGATCTCAGTTTGCAGTGTTGTAATTTAGGTTGGATGGGTATAGTAGATCGAAATATAGCTTAAACCGGGAAGTGATCTCTGCAAAAATTCGGCAGGATAAACTATAAGCATGTAAAATCGAATAGAAAACTAATTTTGTTACTAATGTTAGTTTATGTCTGAACATTTAATCTAAACTCGTACTTAAGAGTTTTTCACTTACATGGCGATGGATTATCCACTTTATACTTTATGCCTAAATTTAATATAGTGGAAAAAAACACCACGGGTCACCTCGTGTCACTCCCTGATATACCTGAGGTCGACAAGCAGACTCAAACCTGTAAGCAGTACACCGAAGGAGGATTAGTAGTCCGACACGCTAACCACTGAACCAGAGCTGTGGACCCTCAATATAAGCTACTTAGTTTGTGACATGTTTTAGTACAGACATAGTCTTTGCCAAAATACGAAGCTGATACAAACATACCGATAGTTGAATAAAGACATGGACAGATATATGTTTTACAGATAATGGCAGATCATATATGAAATGTATATTGTAGAAATGTCTTCAACACCGAGGAAAATTCCATTCCACTTCAAAACAAGGGATGACATTTTCCTGCTCAAAGAGGTATGTGGGGAAAACCCTTATCAACGTGGTCATCAGAGGTGGCTTTCCGTAGCAGAAAGGTGTAGCTACATGAGTATAGATGCTAGAAGGGCCAGGGAGAGGACATGTAGCCTTGTTGAGCAGTTTCGCAAGGATGATAGAGAAGCTTTGTCTAGGTTAGAATCGAGATGTTACCTACATTTACTTAAAAGATCAACAAAGGACAAGGATACACTGCATATAAAAAAACAAATAAGTTCAGTTATAAATGGTACTGTGAGTCGGTGACACATATGTCAAATGATGCAAGCTGCTCACTAGTATTGATAATTAAAATAAATCTTCAGTTTAAGAAAAATAAGTGACAATCTGTCTAACATTCATAACTAAGTGTCAATTCAATTAATTCACATTTAACTAGCCACAAAAATAAAAAATATTAAATGTTGATAAATTAAGAAAAAATAATAAAGTGTTCACAGTCTCTAAATTAACTTAATTTCACAAAACTGTTTCTATTTAACAAAACTTGAAATAAAACAAAGTGATGTGAATAATTGAATGAAGGAATATAATAAAAATCAAAAAAAGATGTCGGATGTGTAGTATAGGTTAGTTTCAGCAATAGACCACAATTGACATTTAATTTTTGTTACCTTGTAGATCTGGAACTGAGGAAGAATTCACCGCAAAAGCTATTCTACTTTTTCAAAACTGTTTCTATTTAACAACACTTGAAAATAAAACAAAGTGATGTGATTAATTGAATGAAGGAATACAATAAAAATCAAAAAATGATGTCGGATGTGTAGTATAGGTTGGTTTCAGCAATAGACCACAATTGACATTTAATTTTTGTTACCTTGTAGATCTGGATCTGAGGAAGAATTCACCGAAAAAGCTATCTACTTCAGCAAATATCTGATATAATTAGGGAGGCTGATTTAGTAAAATCAAGAAGGTACAAGGAGAACGAGAAACGACAGGAAGAAAACAGACAGCAGGCAATTCAAATAAGGGAAAAATCCTTAGAAGGTCTCAAAGACAGAAGTATGTCAAATTACATTTATTTGTTAAACTAGCATGTCTAGCGATATTATCATTAATATAGTGGAGTCTAAAAAGTGTTTTGTTTCAAACAACCTTTACTTATGGTAACTGTAATCTATACTTGACTAACAGTTTCTAAATTTTTGAAAAAATATTTCTGTAAAACACGCAAAATCAAGTTAGAATCTGCCAACTGGGTAGTGTACTAGATACTTGAGGAGAGACCAACACCTACTGACTTGATTACTCATGAGAAACATGGCCTGAGACAGCCAGTAGACTATACCTGGCTGAAGTGACCTAACCTGGTGCTCCATTGAAGTCGATTTCGAATCACCCTTTAGAAATACCTATGGATATATTTAAAATGATTTTATGTTTAATTTAATTCTGAATGTTAAAATATATTTATTTATGCACTCTTCTACGTTCAGCCAATCATACTTCAATAGAGGGTGACACTGAGCACCATGTTGCAAAGAACAAGAAACGTAGTACAAATGGGAATTTATGAAATTATACAATATTTAATCTCTAAGAAAGAGGGCGAAGTAACGGTGAAATATCAGGAAATTAAATTAAGACAAGAAGAATTGGAACTTGAGAAGGAGAAATTGAAATTAGACAGGGATAGATTTCGCCTGGAACGAGAGGAATGATTAGCTTTTTTGGAAATTTTAACGAGCTTGAGTAAATAGCTTACTGTTAATTTATCATCTCAAA
>JAQQZZ010089261.1:0-34032 GCA_030265115.1 Mopalia vespertina
TAATACACAGAATAGTATGACAATGCTTGATTCTAGTATGACACATACTCCTTAAGTAATACACAGAATAGTATGACAATGCTTGATTCTAGTATGACACATACTCCTTAAGTAATACACAGAATAGTATGACGATGCAGGATTCTAATGTGACACATACTCCTTAAGTAATACACAGAATAGTATGACGATGCAGGATTCTAATGTGACACATAGTCCTAAAGTAATACACAGAATAGTATGGCGATGGAGGATTCTATTGTGACACATACACCTAATGTAATACACAGAATAGTATGGCGATGCAGGACTCTATTGTGACACAAATTCCTAAAGTAATACACAGAATAGTATGGCGACACAGGATACTACCCGATACATCAGTGTATATAATGGTGATAATAGTGAGATGATAACATGGTGGCACATACCAGTACAGCGACACAGGATACTACTGCGCCATTATTATATGGCGACAGAACTCACTCGTGGCACGGAATAATTTGGATACACAGGGTAATTTGGTAACATAATTCTATGGTGACGGTTACAATGGTGACCCAGAAAAGCGTGGCGACATATACCTTGGTAACAAAATACTTTGGTAACACAGAATACCATGCTTTAGTCCCACGTTAGCAACGTTTACGGGCATAACACACAGAACAACTGTCATAAAAAGAGTCACCACAACATTTTCAATAATATAAAAAATTCTCATAAAATCAGGCCTTACCGGCATTACACACAGCTTCATTTTCATCAAATCCTCCTTCACAATCGTAATTTCCATCACATACATATTCTAAAGGTACACAGGTAGGTGAAACTTTACATTGGAATGGTTTATCAGCAGGGCACGGGTTTCCTGAAACACAATTTACAGTATATATTACTTTGTGTACTGGGTAGCTCGTTTCTTTGTTTTAAGTTACGGTTTTATAACATCCAGCATCTCTGACGTGAGTAATGCACCTCAGTACCGTACAATCTCCGCTGAATACCGACGGTAAATCGTGGCATAGATTGCCGTTCTTAAATAAGACAAAGGAGCAGGGGAAAGGAGGGCCTTAGTTAAAGTTAAATTTGGCTATTTGTTAATAAATAAAAATTGTCCAAAGATGAAATTAAAAATTAAAAACGAAAACCACAACAAATAGCTGTTCCTTTCCTCTAGTCATTTCTACATGCCCTAAAAACTGTTGTATATAAATTTCGTATGCGCTGTTGAAACATAGAAATAACCAAAATACTACTTCAGTACCTAATTAGAATACAATTAAAATTCGGGGAAAGTGTATTGAACGGTTCTCGAGATATGCTGCAGTAAGTGTGCAGACGGTCAGGGCCCACAAGGGTGCGGGGTGGGTGGGGGTGGGGGGAGGTATAACCATTTGTTGTAATTTAACATCGTTTGGTGTTAAAGAGGTAAAAATCAGAAATTAAGAGATATTAATTTAACATCGAAGAACTGTTTGTAATAATTGCATAATTAAAAAAAAAATTAATTAAATTGACGCTAGTTCGATAATGCAATTTGATAATCTTGGTACATAATCAGGTTTTATAACTAGCAGCTAACCAACAAAATAGTAAACAACATAGTGTGCGTTTTCCAATTGCTTCCATGGGAGTTAAGAGAGTTACTTCATGTAAATACTTCCTATCTTGAACGTTATAATCATTGAATAATCATAAAGCTCTGTTTGGTGATATTTTATAGAGCTTCTGAGCTTCACGCTTTAAAATGCCAAGGGACCGTTAAGAATTCCAACAGTTCAACACCATCTAGCAAATTAGCATTCGCGATGAAAAACACAAATCCACCAAGGAAAGGATGTGAAGACAAAGAATAGGAGCCCATGAGAACCAAAATCTGATTGTAAAAAGCTGGAAAGCTGAAGCCAGAATCTGACAAATCTCTGATTAAGTTATTGGATCATTTTGTGGGCTGCTTTAACCGTTGTGCCAACGTGTGATGGGAAATAGTTGCAAGCTAATGTAATTTTTTATTCCCCAGACTCTCGTAGAAACACACACTCCTGAATTTCCTTACCTCAAGAGAGAATGGCTGTTAGGCTTTTATGCTGATTAAGAATACACTTTAGGTTTCTCTGGTCCCTATCTTAATTCTGGCCAGGTGCTTTTTGGATTACGGGCTAACGTCCCTTCTTATACAATTGGGCTGTTTCATTTTTTATGTAACGACAGGTCAGGAAAAGCATTAAACCACGTAATGGAAGTCTTATTGTCACGTGTCCGTATTCTTGGAAACATGGTGGTTGTACAGTAAAGTTGGCCAGTTCATGTCACAGAAGCTCAGTAAAATAGCGATATACTTCCTAATTGAAATCTATAATTCAGAGCACACCATCGCCTCCCCTAACTCAATCCCTTTGCCCACCATGCTCCAGATTACGTTGATTAGTTCCAAACTTAGTAACTGGTGTCTTGTCTAAAATGTATACTGCAGGCGGAAGGATTTAACGCCTTCTAGAAATAAATCTTGTACACAAAGCAGCTTTTGACTAGTTTTTGGTGACGATATAACCACAAAGAAATGTAGATAACTAAACTGGTTCCTCCCGTTTTTGAATTCAAGAAACAAACATTATATAATATGTTTGTATAAGCCTGATCATACATCATGCCTGGAGTGGATGGGCACAGCGGCGCAACTGTTAAGACAAACCTCAGAAAGTTTTACTTATCCAATGCAGGAGATGTGTATTGTGCCAACATGGCGGTGGTGTGAGAGTAACACACAACATGAATGCTGGCAAAATGTTGTAACACTGGACGAACGGTTTGGTGTGGCACTAAGTCGCCGTACTTTACATCCATAAATCAGACATTGTTATATTTTCTTTGCACAGAGCGTAAATCGAGCCAGAGATCCCTAGTTTTGATGGAATCTGATTTGCTTTGGTCAAAGGATGTGGATATAAAGAAGTGGAAAGATGAAAGATGAAATCAAAACCAATGTGTTGTTGACGACTGCAACGCATTTAGTTGTTTAATTGTTGGCATCGCTGAACTAGCAGGGACAAGTAAACCAAATAGCATCTACCACATTATCCCAGGGCGGTCCCACGAGTCTTTGCTTTTATGCTGCGGGTCTGGCCACAACACATTTATGTTTGAATTGACCCGGCATATGACCCAAATCTAATGTGTAAGAAGCACTCTGGTAACGCCTATGTGACACCGTAATTATAGCAAACTGGCGTACGGTACTCGGAAATTTCTTTCAATAACATTTCAGTAATATTTTTAGTATCTACCATTTGCCAGCGGTGTATACCCTCGAGAACAAATATGAACCATGCACTTCTACATGGTCAACAAAGGTACAATTCAGTTGCAAAGGTCAACGGTGGTGCTTGCGCACTTTCTGCTTCATGAAATCTTAATTGACGTTTTTTTTATCACAAAGATCTTTATCTGCAGAGTTTAAACGTATCCTGTTCCATATAGTGAGCTTTTAATACAAATAAACCTGTAACTGAGCTAAATAATTTTTAAAACTGAACTAACATGCAATAACATCCCTTAAACGTTAGACGGCAGCAATAACAGATGGAAGGCACTATTCCTCAACTAATTACATTGGAATAGCCAAAAGAGCTATAACATAATGATACTACTGGGAAAGATACATAACTATAACGAAACATTTAAAGGAATAAAGTTACAGAGAAGTATTTTTACAGTGCGTTTTGAACCTTTTGGCACAAACTTTAGTGATGGCGGCTGGTTGGAGAGAGCTTCCTGTTGCCCTGGTGCTTTCTGAGCTAAAGAGGAACAGTAAGCCGGTATATTTGTGATGTCTTTGTATTGTCCGGTGAGCGTCCTGTATTTTGTCCTATGATGTTTTTGTTTTTTGTCAGCGGTGTCTGGGGTGGTTTCCATCGCCCATTGGGCTGGCACGCCGTCATGTGAGTGAAATAACCTTAAGTACGGCGCTTAACCACAATCAAACAAACAAGCCTATAGTGATGAGGTTGTGAGTTAACTGGTTAACCGAAACAGGCGAGAAACCATGTGATTTTAACACAAATGTTCAACAACTGGATAACCCACCTGCAAGTCACTTATAAGTACCACTTTTTTTGCAACCCACAAATGACCCTACATTAGAATGAGGGTTCGTTGATAAATATATTTATTTCGATACAATACTGTAGAATCGACGCTGAGTTAAGAAACCAATTAATAATCACTGAAAAACTCATTCATACATGTCTGCAAATAGATACATTGTAGGATTCTGCGATACACGTAATACAAAAACAACGCGCTTGACTCCCTACAACCATTTATAATTAAATGATTTTTTTTCAGTCCTTTATAACCAATGTTCCAGCTTCATATTTTTTTAATGTACTTTACTAGTAATCCTAACGAAATTGATTCAAATTCTTGGAGACGCTATTGTTTTTTTCTTTAAAAATACTTTTGTCTGTATTTTGTTAATAATGCAGTGGTGACACTTATCCAACAAATGACGCCGATGCACACAAGATATTTACACAAAATTTTAAAGAGAAATGAAATGAAATGTAGCCTAGTCAGATGACGAATCATTCAATAGCGGGGAATAGCCATTTAATATCAGCATATCTTATACTAACTATGCCCATGGCAAAAGTTTTCGTTTTTATGCGGACTGCCTTACACATGTTATAAGCATCACAAGTCGGGAGCGGAATATGGGAATACATATACAAGACGAGGCTTTAATCAAGAAAGATTATGTAAAGCCTTATAAATAGACGATGAAAACGGGCCTGATCCCAAGATTGGCATTGTGTGACCTTTAATAAAACATTATAAGAGGGAGCAATGATATCTGAAACCTTATGAAAATATCCCTTGAGGCAAAGTTATTCCGCCCTCGTCTAATTACGTATTAGTCATTTGTGAATCAGATCCAGGTCGTATGTTACAAAGCCAAATCCACTACATACATGCAATCACAAATTAAGGGATGCTCTCAAATGTTGATGATTAAATAGAGATTGTGGTTTTGAGATAAATGGAAAACCTTCTATGGAATTATCAATATTAAATGATTGTTGTTGGCTAAAATTGTCAATATTAAATTAGTTTTTATTAATCTTATATTTCAGACGATAGAAGGGTTGCCCTAATTTCTTAAACAGATTGTAAAACCTGTACTAAATATATGAGAGTCATTCGGACGCAGTACTTCAAATCATTTTATCATAGTAGCTCGTAGTAAGTATAAAAGTTGCTCGTCTGGCTACAAAAGTAGTAAGTATAAAAGTTGCCTAACATTTAAATAATCAGATCTCTTAATTTCACTTTTTTTCAATTTTTACGATTGGTTGAGTGTTTGTATATAGTATACACAGAAATACTTCGCACACGGAGTTCCACAGCTAAGTGGTACTGTATGAAAGTATTAGAACAAACTGGTCTGTTAAATCTATAGTTTAACCAACTTACCTTCTTGTCCTCGTTTATGCAGCAATATTTTGCTCTTGGGATGTGTAAAATGGGGGAATCTGACACTGAGTGTGTATGAACCAGCGAACATTAAAACCAATACAAAGACAGACGATTCCAGCCGTCCCGTCCACATTTTCTGAAACAAAATAGTGATGTCATTAAAGCACAAAGTTAGGGATATCTTCAAACTAACAATTAGTAACTATAAATGTTAAAAGGACACAAAAGGGGCCTCAGTTCGGTGTTAATGATACAAGAATCAGTATAGAAATTAGTAACCTCGAGTGGTGACTTGGTAGTCGGTTGAGATAAAAGAATATGTGGAAGAATGGGGTTTACATGATCTTTCAATTTTATAACAAAGAGTTAGACTGTTGACTTCAAAGTCAAATGACACACTCTTTGAAGTCTCTTTACAGCAAAACAATATAAAGTCTAAATAGACTCCACAAACCATATTTTAATCGCAAATAGATGGAGTCGCCGCATACGGCAATCGATTGTCAGATTGTTTACCAATGGTGTATCTCGCCATTGAAAAAAACATTAAGTAGAAAATAATGATGCAAATTCAAGTGATTATGTAAGCTTACCCATTGAATTCACATGGCCGTAGCCTAGTGATGTATCTATATCTACCTGTTCTAATATTTATCCTACGGTAGTTGGACTTTAGGGTAGCAATAGTGCTAACAATTTGTAACTCATATTTTCTAATTCCTCAGTGCACTTCAAACATAAATATTTCTTTTATTGTGTAGAAAACTTTGTAATTGTGATTCACTGAAAGCGATCTTTCATCGTCGATCTATTTGGTATACTTACTAGTTGTTGACATTTCCATTAAAAAATTAATGTCCATAACAGATATTACGACAACGCCATCTTTTTCAAGAGTGCAGCAAAATCTACTTGTCTGCCCAAAGTATCATTATTCAACATACAAACTATATAGTGAGTGGTTATGTTTCACCTTTTTATGTTTTATAACAAATATATATTCAGAAACTATAAAGCCCGTGCTCATCGAATATAACTACGTTAAAAGTTGATTGCATAAAGTTTCAAAATGGAGTATATCCAAAAATAAATAGTCAATACTAGTTTGAAATAAAAGCAGGTTGCTACTTCATTAAAGACTGAGATGTGTTGAAAATGCACATATAATTTAAGAGAAGCATGCAGTCCCTATTTGCTTTAATTACTTTATGTCTACGTGTTACCTGTATGATGGAGCAAACCGAAATGGAATATAAATATAGAAAAGACAAAATATATTAATCCCGTAATGTTGATAATAACACCTGGTAGAAATTCTACGACAGGTAGTATTACTCATCAATGTAGTGACTTACTTTTCTGGAAAACTGGAGCAGTCTTACATTGAATCGTTAAAACGTCAAATAAGCTACGTCCCTCTAAGAATAAGACATGTTGCATTGACAGATTGGATGACAAAGTGACTCTTGAGATGAATAGTGGCTAAGTACATGAAAAATCACAGGGGTTTGCCGAGTCATCAATATAGAACGTCATATCAAGAGCCAATGAAAACCAAGATTATCATCCGCTACGCGATGAAAGCGGCAGGTCGTGTACTTCAGAAAGCAATGAGTCTACTTGTGGTTAAGACAAGTTACACCTGAATTTGGAGGGCAATAGTGACATGTGTAGAATAAACATACCCCTGTGCTCCAAAAAGAATATGGATATATATTTTGAATAAATGAAGAGAGAAAAATTTGCTTGCCTCCACCGGGATTCGAACCCGGTATACATATATATTTTGAATAAGTGAAGAAAGAAAAATTTGCTTGCCTCCACCGGGCTTCGATACATATATATATACTATAGGAACTATAGGGACTGTATCACTAGATGTTATTGACACCAATTCACTTACATTAACAGTATATTAAAATTACAGTATGGCAATCGCCTTCATTTATTCCTATTTATTCCCTGGCCCGTTCATTTTGCGGTAATCTTTTTTGTATTTTGTCTTTATATAGTACTGTACCTGGGCAATTCTAACCGTTTAACTGCACATGCACACAGAAAGGCGCAATGCAAACAATGTAATTTTTAGTTTCTTTAATGAGGATAACCAAGAACTCTAAGACAATGAGGGGATCTCCTCAATATAAACAAAATTATATGTGAAATGCTATGGTAAATTTATTTTAAAAGGATATACCACAGCGACAAGGCCACAAAGGGATCTCTTTAACATTACAAATATATACTAGTATGTGTAATGTAATGGTAAAATTATTTTAAAAACATATATCACAGCGACAAGGCCACGAAGAGATCTCCTTAACATTAAAAATATATATGTGTAATGTAATGCTAAATTTGTTTTAAAAGGATATACCACAGCGACAAGGCCACGAAGAGATCTCCTTAACATTAAAAAAATATATAAGGGTAATGTAATGCTAACTTTGTTTAACGAGGACAACCCTGACCTGCAAGGCCCGACCAGGTCTCCTCAATATAAAAATATTTACATTTGTTTAGACAGTTTCAAAAGGATAACCCCCAACTGTAAGGCCATGACGCAATATCCTTAACATAATATATATATATATATATACGTAATGTAATGATTAATTTATTAAACGAGCATAACCCCTTAACTGTAAAACCACGAGGGGATCTACAGAACATAAAAAGAAATATATGTGTTATGTAATGCTAACTTTGTTCAACGATGATAGCTCACAGCTGCCAGGTCTTGGGGGATCTCCTTAACATAAAACGGTAACATAATATATAATAAGCTGAACATACGTAGCTGTAAATAAATTGATATCAGAAATTTGGGTAGAATAATTCAAGCATAGCTGCTATCATATACCAGTATATTTCCATTTTGACTGTTTGTTTGATTGAATTGGGTTTGACGTCAACTTAAGAGTATTTCACTTATATGACGACGGAACTTCTTAAAGTTACATTCTTTATTTAATGAAAATCTACATGTATCATTTGAACTATATCTCCTTGTGTTTACAGCATACATATAAAGGCAGTCAAAATGACTTTTTTCAAATGATAAATTTAATGAACCATACAAGATTACAAATAGTTTTCGAAAGTGTGTATACCAGGGGGAAATTCGAACCACGGGAACGGTTAATAGGACCAGTACTGTAGCCAACTGAGCTACAGAGGCTGGTGATAGAATATATAGGAAATGTCATAACAGTATTTCATATGTTAATAGTATTGCTTGCACTGATGTCAGTTACGTATGTCATCAATAATTCATTTGTAGCGCAGATCGATAGAGTTGTCTGAGTAAGTCGCCCAAATCACGCAACTCAAACATACAAAAAATCAGAACCTACCACGTGTACATATCTGCCGTAAGACTTTGTAACGCAGTCAGTTAGAGCACCCGAGTTCGAATCTCGGTGGAAGCGAGCAAAATTTTCCTTTCTCTACAATAAAAATTTATATATCAGATAGTCGGAAGTAAGCCCAAGGCCAAGCTTTGTTCCACGGTGTCAGGCTTGTACTTCCTTTTTGGTACATTCCATAGATTTAATAAAAAACAATCCCGCACACTGTGATGAATTTTAAACACAAAAGCGATTTTTTGGGTTATCTATGCTACACCACCCTATAAAGCTTGTATGATAGATTCAACTGTCAGACCGATCAAATATTTCTTATCTCCGATATATACACCCAACGAAAAAAATCATCCAATAAACATCAAGGGAGCCAAATTCAATTACCATTGATCATCCGTTATCAACAATGTATAATAGTCTATCAAGTCTGAATTAGGCTGGCGGTTAATTAGACTCAAAATCCAGCAAGAAGGTCTATCGATCACCAAACATATCAGGCGGTACTTTATCAATAGCAATCTAAGCCTTTTTTCATTAGACCATTTAATTGAAATCGAAAAGAATTACGTTAAACACCTTCTTTATAGTAAAAGAAAATGTACGAATGATACGCACTTAACATGACAGCTGGGGTGGGGCACATTTTAAAACCATCTTCTACCTGAATAGACCCATCTTTATTTGCATTTCAGTTAAATTAATAATTTTACCAACCGCTTTATATGTGATACTCGACTGAATTATCTAACAAAAAGCACTGGTGTATGAGAACAGCAAATTGTTCGAAAATCCATTTAGGTCAACGACAAAATGTGCATCCTTCCAATTGTCGGCTTCACATTGCTCATAATGCTAAACTGATTGCCTTTTAAATGATGATCCGACCTATAACATTTAAATCCCCGGGTGTGTGTGTTTGGCCCGTGTCCAAGACAAACCCCCTAATGATAACCAGCAGTCGAAATAACCGGAATCCCAGATTATACAGCAACAGGTTTCAGACCATGGATCTAAAGCCGTGTCCACAGGCATTGCAGACGCAGAAAGGGGGAAGCACCAAATTAAACCGCGAATTGTACCTTATTGCTAGAGCTATATGCGAGCACAAGACCTCTTCGACTTTCGGTGAATGCAGCAGTAATCAGACATCAAGAAAGATGGCAAGCCCCATTGATTTGAATAGAAGGATGGTTTATTAATTCAAGGGCAGAATAAAGTCGAACTAAATGCACATGAGTCCGCAAATGGATAACTCACATGTGACCAGAGAGCACTGTAAGCACATGAATGATCAAAGTAAATGGAATTGAAGTTGAAAGGTGGGAAGAGATTTGAAGATATTGGTCTATAGACCTGATAATTCAGAATCCAACAAAGCATTTAACAAGTCAAGAAAACGCCTACTCTCTTTAGATCTCCATCCAATTCGTTTTCACCACTAATTTCGTGACAAATTATGGTAAATGCATCAGTAGCGAGCTATTGGCACATCCATAAAACCGAACCGACTGTGTTATTGACTTGAGGTAATCCCTAAAAGTTAAGTGTTGTGGCCAAAAAGGCATAGATCCGGTGTAGGGTGGAGAAGCCGGCTATCTGAGGAGATTGATCGGTTAAAACGAGCTGCTCAGTTGAACAGCTAAGTGCTCCACGTATTGTATGGACTAATGGAGCTTTGTTGACAATAGCTCATTATTATCTGCTTCTGTGAAGGAGGGACATGAGGTATTACATTATGTATATAAATATAGTGTGTGTATTATAGGACGGATAACACAGGTTATGGCCGGGTCTCTCTACCAATGTACAATTCACCTTTATTAAATTTAGCATGATGCAGACGACATGACTTTATTATTCACACGTTGTTCCCCTTCAATCAAAAGTGATTTCAGATTGTATCACGTGGACGTCTTTGTTGTATCATGTCGTAATCCATAATCATTACATCCTTATTTGTTTGGAAGTACATACAATGGTTTGAGCATAACAATAGGAAAGGGAAAGTGGATGTGTGTGTAAGAGCGGGGTGAGAGTAAAACAGAAAGAGTACAAGAAATATAAAAATTGTATATTGCAAGGTTGGGGGTGGGAGTATCACAGTTTGGTGCAAACCCGGACTTGCATCCATATATCACACATATGGATGCACATATCAAAGACGACCAAGGTTGCATATTTTAACCGATCGTAATACAACTAGTGTTATGCTGTCCGCTTGACACACGAAGCCGGATAGGAGAATGCCAATTTGTGTAAATCAGGTATAAAGGCAAGATGAGGCGTTTCACATCTTGACAAACTGACGGACGTTTTCAATTAAGCAGGAAACAGACAGACACCTAATTGAACATGTGGGTCACATCCTTGTAGCGAAAGGCTCACACCATCAAATTACAAAAGGAGAAGGTCGGTCAGATTGATCAAGATTCATTTAAGAAGTTGACTGGAGTACTAAAGGCCAATTCCCAAGGGTGAGCCAGCGGTGTCCTTCTGAAAGGTCTGCCCCAAGGGACATCAGGTTAAAGGATGTCATTTGGCAAATAAACTACTGCCCACACGACAATGGCATCACAAACGCACGGGTCATGTATGGGCTCACATTTCCGTTGAGTCATGCATGATGCATTTAAGTAAAAATAGGGTATCAAAATCGAAACCGCTTTATAAATTTTCAACGTCACAATGTTATTTTTCAGAAATTACTTGGAGTAATTGTGTATTCAGCGAACACAGTACACAATAGAAGTATGTTTAACTGTTATGGGTAAACCTAAACTAAGCTCTTAATGACAACGGAATTCATAGAACTTGACTTAACTAGAGGAACCCATCCGTTGAATCGGAATGTTCTGCCTTTCAAATTGTTTCAATACTTCTACAAGAACAGAAAATCTTAATTAGATGAACAATATGAAGGCCTCGTTGTGTTTGGCAGTATGAATTTCACACAGGTGACAATATTGGACCAGGAAACCATACATGCTATCATTCTTCGATATATAGTGTATACTAAAACGCGTAATTATGTAGGCGCAAGAAAAACGCCACCTTGTGAGTATTACACAGTTCGCTCTATAGTTTTACAGACGTATCGGTAATACAATTAACCATGATCGCCATACGACATGCCGTGAGTGATTCACGCTTTTTCTGCAACATGTGAAAAACTGTGATCTGTTTTCTTTTTATATGTTTGTTTAATTCTTTGTTCCGCGGAGGTGTGTATTTTTAAAAAAATAAGTAGCACGTACGTCAATGTGTCAGTATATACTTTGCGAGTTGGTGCATTTTGTTTCCTGGCTGCCATGAGCGGGTCATGTACCTTCCAGCATTAAGACACGTGCATTTTTTGCGTTTAAATTAATAACGGTGCATAAGTTTTGACCCTTGACTAAGCATGTATACACAAATATCAAACGTAGTCGTTAGTGTTAGTGTTGTTGGTTTTAATACTGTTTTGTTGATTTGTTTCTTTGACGTCGTACTCCAGGGTAGTTAACTTATATGACGACGGATTGTCCACTTCACATTGTTCCTCGCCTAATGACTCCCGAAAACCGGGAGAAAACCTTGTCAAAACCACCCCCGCGATTGCCGGAGCCACATCGTGTGACACTCATACCTAATGGTCGACAGGCGGACTCGATGCCGTGAAAGGTTCATCGAAGTACGTCTAATCAGTAAAGCCCGCCGCACACGAGCGATGCTCCGTCGGCGACTAAAAATCTCAAGGAAATCGCCTCGTGTGCGGCTGTTTTTGTTGAAGATTAAAAGATAAAATGATATCAACAGTGTGAGCCATTATAATGTCTTTATTTACGGAACTGACTGAATCTCGTCACAGATTGTCTATTATTCTTGGTATCGGTTTCCCTGGTCTAACAGCTGACGTTTTCTGAGTATAGGAAGTCAATCGTTTTAGATCCAGACAGAGTGCGTGCTGACCTAAAGAGACAACGTCTTGGTTGTGTTCAAGACTATTTCTGTTTTCATGGTGATAAGTCTGTCAACAGCCCTTAGCCACCGTAATAGAGCTCATGATTATTTACACAGCTCTGCTTTCTGCGGCTCCGTTAGTGTGAATTTCTATTGCAAGACATGAAACCAATACACAGAGGAAAGAAAATAGAAAACAAATACTATCTGCGTTGCTTACAAAACAAACATAAAAATAGTACGAATATAAGATTTAACTAAAGGACTGAAATGTTAACTGCTGCGGGGGTCAAATGCCTGTCATTGAAAATTCTCAAAGTATTCCTTCAGGTATGACAAACTTACAACAGCGGTCCTAGTCAGGTTGTCAAGGAAACTGTTAAGCTGTACCAACATATCTCGTAATTTGACAAGAAATTTACATGTCCCTGTGGAGGCACAAAAGCTCTGCGAAATATTTCTCAGGCTTTTGTTCGGAACAGCCGATTCCTCTGAGATATCTATTGAGCATTAATCGTGTTTGGGATCTTTTTATAGCTTTCGTTGATCGCAGCCAACTGGATCAAACGTAGAGAATAGAATTAGACCGTTCTGGCGAGATTAACCAAGAACTTGCTTTATCCAACGTTTCAATAATTAAACACATATATGGCACAGAAAAGCGAACTTTCTGTTCATATTGTATGAAAGCATTTTCTTTTTTATATAAAATTACATCTTCTGTCGTTCTATATGCTTCCTGATTTGAACGGTATTCCAGATCGAAATTTAAACTACATTTTTGACAATTTAAAAAAAATTACTCTAGCAAGTCACAAACCCGCTGTTTTATTCCCACTTATCAAAACAACACCGGATAGTCCAGAAATCAAGTGCTGTTTGTGGTAGACATCCATATTTGGTCAGACTATTAAAAACCGTGTAATGAATAGTTCACATAAATTCCTAAATTGTAAACACTACATTCATTTATGGGCAAAACTTTAAGAAATGCTTTCGACGTTGCCAAATTTTCAACCGAGTCTTTTTACTTTATGTTATGATTTTGACGCCAAGAAGAAGTGTGAGCGAAAGAGTTGTGACAAGTCATAATTAGTAAAACTCGACAGCACACGATATCTGAATGATTCTGAATCATGTACATCTAGATAG
Source organism: Mopalia vespertina (assembly GCA_030265115.1). NCBI lineage: Eukaryota > Metazoa > Mollusca > Polyplacophora > Chitonida > Mopaliidae > Mopalia > Mopalia vespertina. The sequence continues at coordinate 13,932 of JAQQZZ010089261.1, forward strand.
GGCTAGTTCAGACGATATATAATTCATATGAATATTATAAAGTTTAATTAAGTGGCTACCCTGTATGGAAAAATCTCAATATAACGGACTATGTTATATTTTCTAATTTGAATATGCGAAACAGAATTACAACATCAAGAATGAATGTTTATATTTTTTTATAGTGTATTTGATTTAGCACTTAAGGATGTCCGATTTACATCATAACGGGTATCTGTAACAGCATTACAACACCCTGACCTCGATGGATTCATTCTTTCTTCAGACAAACAAAGGGGTCTTGACGTTAACCCAAGGAGGGGTTTATCCGCTCTACTGCATACCATCCCTCCTTATTTTCCAGATGACTGTAAAATTGGACGGCGGCCAACAGCTATTCCAATATGAATGCAACATGGGTACATTAATAGAAATCCCACGACGCGGCAACATACAATCAATATTCATTGTAAAAAGAATATAACCCTTACAAGATTGAGGTTTCTTGAGAGGCTTTATCATCATACTCTAATGTTTTCTACCAAGATTTTCTTGTGTGAGAAAGTAAAAACTATAGCCTATACCGATAAACTGTACAAGTCATACAAGCCCAATTATTAAGAAAATTCCGAGTTTCCACAACGCAAAAAGTATATGTTTAATTGCTTAATCTGTTCTCATAAAATCTTTGACAAAAGACAAAAGAAAAAAAAAAGAGACATGACAAATCTGAGTAATATAAAATACAGCAAAATTTCTCGTTTCAGTCGTGTGTTAATGGTAACCTGGTCTGTAACTTTGAGAATAAGCTATTGGAAGGTACAACTTGTTGATACAAGAGAGGCTAAACTGAATTACAATTGTGTTCCAATACATAACAACCACCATGTCTATTTTAAAATGGAGCCATATTCGTGTCCTCTCGACTTTTGTTTTATGACCAATCCACACTTGCCGCGAAAAGCCATTACTTACGCATGCAATTATTGAGAATGCCAAGACTTCAATGTTTAACATTTCACAGCTACGTACAGAACAGGAACAACAAAAATGAATTATTTATTTATCAGAGTTTAACGTCGTATGATATAGTAAGACACTTACATGGCGAATTTGCATTGTCATAAAAACCACCCAGGGATATTCGCAGTCACTGGGAAATTGAAAACTATCCTGTTTCAGTTGTGAAATAGTAATCCTTCGATGTCTTCCCATTCGCAAGCAGAACATAGAAATAATCTCAAGTGAGATTAAGTCTCTGATTAGACATTTCCTTTGAAGGATGACTCGTACATTTTCCAATATAAAAAGGTATCAGAAGACGCCATCTTGTTTAAATTTCAATACCAAATCCGACAGAAAGTTTGGATAAAACTAGCGGTAGTCGATAGCAACTTATCGATGAACAACTAAGGTCAACATATTCTAAGATTTCTAAGAAGTATTTCTGTACGAAAAGGCCTAAGCTGGTAATTGAGAGACTACAACGCAAAACGAAATCAGTTGTATCGTCAATATACACTGACGGTTAACTGGGTCGGAATGAGATAGCCAGTCAATACCTTAGAGTAAAAACACCAATGATATACTATAGAACGTGCTGATCCACGGCGCGACCCTAATGGGAATACAAGTGTATGAGTTGTCACTAGTTGTTTTTGTGGTGTCCTGAAAGCAAGGCCCCTCCTCGATTTTCGTGAAATTTAACAAGATATATCGATGTCCTCTGATATCGCCTAAAACCGTATGACATCGCGCGTTGTACGTATGAACCTAGTGATAAGCTCAACATACAGGGTGCTCAAATTGAGTCGATTGGTGGTCTGGCCGCTCGCATAAGTTTACTAAGTTTGCGTTCTTTGACCTAAGCATCATGTAGAGTTTGTGTCCTTGGAGAATCCATTTTACGATATGTACGTTGTGACTACGAGAAAGTGTGACTGTTATCACAACCTTTTGACGACCTGAATACAAGATTGGTATAGTACGTGCGACCATGACAAGGGATTGGCATGATGTATACGTTGGACAAGTTCTGTGAAGATTTAACACATATTGTGCGTATTCATCTAGTGTCGGTTACTGGAAGCGCTATTAAATTTAATCATCTATGAGATGGCGTCACGCCATGTTTAGGTCTGTCTCTTACCCGGTATTAGCAATTTAATCTGGTGTTAGCGGCTAATCGGCTTTCGAGCAACTGGCCCCAGATGTCTTGTGGTGGATTGAATAGCTTACTCTATTTTTTTCTAGTTATTTATGCACACATGTTGAATGTTACCTTCTTTTTATGATTTTGTTGAAGACGTGCTTCATTCGAAGCTCATCGTGTACAACATTTATCGATAAGACAAGCAAGTTATATACGCTGAGATCTAGGTCTATACAGAGGACTGTATTGCTGAAATTACATATAGGTATGTGGTTTAGAATATATAATGCTAATCTATTTTGACTAGATCTTTCCGGATGTACTGTTCCCTTGAGTAATCATTTAGTCGTTAACATGGTTAAGTTTCTGCGCCATGCCCGACCTTCCCAATCCGAAACATTAATCACATTTCTATCTTATCGTTTTTCTTTTTCTGACAGATGCCCGGTCTGTCCTCGATGTTAACCTATTGATGTAAATAACCACTGTGCTTCCAGAATTTATGATTTACATCCGGTTTTCTACGGAACAGATACAATTTATCGTAACGTACATGAGATCGCCTTGAGCATCGACATAAATAAATCGTTGATCTGAGAAAATATGTCAAAATTGATACAATTATCGCATAAAGAGAAACACCAGAAGCCTAATCAATAAAAAGTACCTTTTATTTCTTATTGTCTATAGGTGGATCCAATAACCTTACAGGATATGTAGGATCCACGAGATGTGCCATTAGACAATTGACATTATATCTGATCTATATTATTAAAACCTTATCTTTTAAAAAGAGAAGGATTAATTAGGTGTGTAGCCAGTAATTCCAAAACACCAGTATACTTTAACATATGATGGAACCATTAGAGCGCAACTTATGTAGCTTTTAACCGAAATACTTGAAAGTACCACTTGTAGAGGGAAAGTTAGCCTATTCGGTCGATACAACACTTCCAACCATTTTGCCTTTATGTGGTAATAGGATCAGCTAATTCACAGACCTATGCCCTTATCATTCATTTCCCTGTTTCAGATGTGGTTCTGGGGTTTCTCAAATCAATCTGTCAAGATAAATTGCTTTACAATGGGGCAGACTGTGCCAACTTTAACCATTGAAACACGGCTGGCTGCTTGAGAGGGCAGTCACCGAAAATGGAATAAATTCCATTGACAGGTTAGCGCGCCGAACCGCCGAGAAAATCAGTCGAGATATTGCCCAGAAAATCAGTTATAAGCCAATTTGAAATGTAGAACGATTTAAGGTTGGACGGGGAATATGACTAGCTCACGTGTTCGAACAAGTCTATTAACTGTTAACGAATAGAACGAAACACGATTTCGCGCATAAAGTTTAATCCATGTTCCCAATATATCACTTAAAGGACAGTGTTTGTCAGCTGTATATCTCACAGTCCAGGCAATATTAATATCAAATGTTGTGTTTTTCTGTACGAAATGGCATTTATCATTAACATTTCAAATGGCTAAGAGTAATCCAATTTTCCAGACAAAATGATTTCCGTGAAAAGGTGCGTACAATAAAAGACACGAGGACCTTCAAACCTTTTGAAATCAAGTTTGCATCGATTATAACAGGAAAGAATCGTCGTTCAGGTTGTTTCCGATGTTTCCTGTAACTTCAGTATGAGAGGATCAGCATGATGGAAGGATTCCATTCTTGTCTTAAATGACCACAAAACTGGGCACAAGTTTAAATGAGAGATGGTGTTGTTGTTTATTATCATGTACCGTTGAAATGAAGAAATTTAAAAACCTATGAATTAACAATTAATTACATGTAATCAAAGAACACTGTTTTAAGTAATTAGCCAAATCAAGATGAACATAAATTTCTCGGAAGTTGCCGATAACAGGTTTTAATAATTGAAGAACACGTCGATGAGAGGTATGAAGTATTTAAAATACATGCAAGTTCTCGAACGTGATATCTCCGAGAAACATCACTCAAGAACAAGTCACAGGACAAATAACAATGTGTTGAATGGAATCAAAATTTAAAGAATATTTGTTTTCAGTTAGCAGGTAATGCAATGTTGTTTAGTGACAACCTAATTAAATACCTGTAACAAATTTACGGTCGTCGTATCTTCAATAATGTTTATTGAAAAACATTTGGCCGTAGACCTTTGTACGGAGAAAAAAACGCATTTGGTGCACATGTTCATAACATTGTCAGGTCATCTTTGCATTCAGTATTTGGATTCGTGTACATAGGGCTTGTTTGCAAAATATTGCTAAATTCATTAGAACAGACTCGTTTCTTGTAGACATCAGGATAGCAAAGTGATGTACAGTGATATATCGTAAATATTGTTCAGGTAAAAATTGATTTATTAAAACAACATTTATTAGATAACATTGCGGAGAAGTCGTGAAGATACGTATTCTACATCGTGTGAATGTAACGTAACCATAAAATAAAAAGGGTGGTATGAATAACAGAAAATGTACTGTGGCACTGAAAGTAGCTAACTCGATTTGGTTTTTACTGCAAAAACAATAAATATAAAGCGAGAAACTTTATGGTACTCCATGGCGCCATGTCTCGTGTTCTCTCTGTCTTGAACGCTTTTGGCTGGTCAAATTTTGATAACTGTGCGTCACCTTAATGTTCCTTATTAACAGTAAAAACGATACATATAAAATCATTGGGTTTCGACAGTTGGCGTCAATCTTGCAAAAAGTGAAAGCGATATATTTGTTATGCCGTCTTCAAATTGATTTGAGTAGACTTTTTAACAACGGGATTTGTCTGAACAAAATCACAGCCATCAGTAGCGATTACTAGGTTTGTAAATCTGTGTTTCAAAAGAATCTCTCAATACTTCCTGTCGCGAAAAAGGTAATAATACTGTGTAGAGTCAGCTAAGGTAACTACCTTAATGGGACACATCCTTTCATATGCTTTAACCGTACCCATAAAACCGCTCTCAAAATGGAGACTTGCTAAGCACTTCCGTTGACAACAGGGATCTTTAACCTTCCCCAATTGTCTTTATTTTCTAAATTTCTAGGTGCTTCGTCTACTCGTGGTTAAATTCATGACAAAAAAGCCATTGGCAGACTTTTTACTACGCCTAACTATTGATTTTCGGTAATGGTATTTTCACACTCTTCCCTTTCACATTTCCCATACAAAAGCATTTTCGCTAACAAAGAGAGTTCGCTATTTTACCAGAGGAATGTTCGTCATGACTGTGCATATTGAATGAGACAATTCACATATATAATGTATTCTGTTCTCCAGATTCGAGATCGGTTTGTGTGACTAACAGAGACAATGATACCGACACAGATATAGTAGGGATGAATTAAGTTATGCCATAAAGGTTACAAGCTAAGTCAATATTATAATAAAACAAGCGTTATACATTAACTTCCGCGGGGTAGTTTTACTATTTCAAGGAGTTAATTGACTTTGCCCAAGAGAATGTCGATCTATGGTCTAACTGTTTGTGGTTACGTTTAGTTCCATTGGTGAGATTATTTACACAGTCTATTACTGGACGTGCATCTCAGTCATTGCTGATGCTTAACATGTGTTTAAGAACAGAACAAACCATGGTAAAAACAGAAATCCTGTTTGGCTGGATTGGAAATCAAACAGTAATCACTCAGATGGAAACCGTATAACACTGGATCGCTGTGAGCTGGACAGAAACAAGACACAGGGTAACTTGTCCACTATAAGGACAATTAAGAAATCACCAAGACTGATATTAAAGCAATGGTATTACGCTTGTGGGGTATCGGCCAGCAATCAATCAGTGTATATGAAGCGCCGAGCACAATAATGAGTGGTCCTGGCAGACGTTAATGGGTTGGAGAATACACTACACCTAATTAACAATTCTGTAGAGAAATTGGAAGGTGTGAGAGAATGGGAAAGTAACTGTCCGCAATTCAACTCCATATAGGATCATACATCTATAGCAGAAAGGATTTATATTGATGGGAAATATATAGTGTAAATTATTAATTGACCATGCTTTTCATCAGTAGAAGTATACAATACCACTCATTCGAATATCCTATAAAATAATAAACAATGTATCGGCGACATTTGCAAAGCATCCATGGCCAATGCCCTCTGCTTTATTTCATGCAAAGCTCACCTCGGTGAAGTTGAAGTTAAAATAGTAATTGGTACAGACCGCAAGGCCACTCTAGTTTAGTTTTAACTCTCATTAGAGACATTAACGTTTCTATGTATATAACATAAAGTTGAATAGTTGAATGAATAAATCCGAACAATTTAGCCCATTGACTCAATAAACTCCCTGAAGCACTGTTTTACGTTATAAAATAGACAGGGACAGCAATTTATAGATACGATACATAGCGTACTGTTGTGGATTCAATCAGCGTTATTAAGTCAAAAGCCAGTTTGACCGACTGTGATTTGTGTGACGAAGACGATTTGCCTGATGGTGGAATTAAGTTGACCACTGTTATAGCGCCAGAGCTTTGTGGACGTCGATATGATAGCGGGGCTTTGTGGACAGAAAAGTGATAGCAGAGCTTTGATGACATATCGGAACTTTGTGGATATCTTTATGTAGCGGAACTTTGTGGATATCATCATGATAGCGGAACTTTGTGGATATCATCATGATAGCGGAACTTTGTGGATATCATCATGATAGCGGAACTTTGTGGACATCATCATGATAGCGGAGCTTTGTGGACATCATCATGATAGCGGAACTTTGTAGACAGAACAGGGATAGCAGAGCTTTTTAAACCATTATTAAAATATATATGTGAGCATTGTGAGCATGATAGCAAGGCTTTTGTGGACATCGTCATGATAGCGGAGCTCTGTGAACACCAATCTCTTTCCTTAAAATTAGACGATGAATATTCTTACCTTCAATATTTCCACAGTTACCTTCTTCAATGATTAATTACTACTTGCGAAAAGTGAATTCCTGCTCAATCCTAGCTTAAGCTTAATCCCTAATCGAAAGAAATGGGCCAGTATAGTTGAACAGTTCTTCAAGAAACAATTTGGCATTTATCTAGTCTGTGCCATAGAATGCATGCATACTAATTCATATATCTGACACAATGGAGTACATAATTGTAAAGATTTCAAAGTTGTTTCTGATAGAAAAAAAACAAGTGTTAAAATCTTATGTTTCACACAAACAGAAGAAGAAGAAAAAAAAGAAAGAAAAAAAAAAAACGATGGCAAAAGCTTTACGAGCGAGGAATATTTCTGGGAAAAGGTTTGCCTTCTATTGGATAAGCACACCCCCGCTCGCATGCTCTGTTATTCTACAAGCATTGCGTGTCCGGATCACAAAATATATTTTATAAGAGCATTAATATTTTTGGCGATTTGACTTTCCTACAAAAAAATGTCAAAAACTTTTAATGTTTAGGGAATTTGTCGTTCAATGCACAGAATTGTTTAACGCAATGTCAAACATCTATTAGAGCGATGCAAACAAACTCAAATTCTCCTATTATCTTGTCTATTGATTGTAATTAAGGCTCCATTGAGGGCATTACGTGAATGGAATTCCGGCGTACTGATAGACGTGTGCTCCCTTGTGATCGATGCCTTTTTATTCACATTGACATTTAATCTTTGAACCTGGTGTTCTGTTTGCTGGGAATCACGGGTTAATTTCCTGTCCATGTTCTGATACACGTTTTAAACTGTCGACCAGTTCCATCGTCACTCAACTTCTTATATGACTCCTATGGTCTCTTTCCATATTAAGTCACTCATTTTATCTTACTTCGTCGATATTAATAGTAGATATCTTAATATCTATTTCAACAAACTATTCCATATCTTGGTTGAAATTCATTTCCCCTTTTCCGTTGAAGCACTGTGTTGACGCGTCATAATGGAACACACACATGTCCCCATGTGTCCTATTTAAACCAAACTACTTAAATCATTTCTTGTCAGTACATTGAATAGAATTGATGGTATGAATAAGAAGCTAAGTTCAGCTACACCGAACGATACACGGAAATATGTAAAACTAATAGGACCATGGCAGAAACAGACCAGCAAGATCATTATAGCAAGCCATACACAACCAAAACCTTGTGATGATTTTATAATTAAAATCGTATTCAAAGGTTTTGGTTTAAATATTATTCAAATTGTGACTTTTTCATTTTCAAATTTCTGCTTTAATTTAAAAAAAAAAGAGCACAGTATTCGTTTTTCATTTGATTTGTGATTGTGTGGAATGAAACAAGTGTAGTTTATAATCATTCGTGGGTTAGAAGTGAAAGTACAGTAACCATAATATAAATTTATCACCTCTACCGACTGTGATCCTAAATAACGGGCGACACATATTACACTTTATGTCCGCTCTGGGTGTTTTTACCCTTTTGAAACAAAACGTTTAGATGCTTAAAGATAATAACTCCGGGATTTGACAAGCGTTTTGCGGCAATCCGTCAATATCTGCTACAATTCAAAGACGGAAAGTGACGGGTGACTTAGATGAGTCTCGCGTGAGGTTCGGGTAACAGACAAGCATTGATCTCCCCAGTGACAAGAGTATATTGGAAGCGACTTGAAATGGTTATCGGGAGGATTATTATTCCTCACGTCACGGCCAGTAATCCTCGTTGATTCTCTGTTAACCCTCTTCAACTTCATTTTACGGTACCTTTGTTGTCTGCACTAAAGTGGTAGCGCCTCGGAAACAGAGGTGATCCGTATGCTGGGTTTGAACATGACAGTTAAGCTCTACCAGTGGCTTAAGGGGCGCTTAATATTTCCTTCTTTTGTACACACAAGTGCTTAGGTTACATGTATAACAAAGAGGTATCTAAAGCTACTACACGCATGCAATGTTTTATAATAAACTGGTCAATGGTCTAATATAAGGTCAATTGTAAAAAATTCAAGTCGATGATGTAAGACAGCAGCCTATTTAATATAACCATAAAACTACAAAGTGCTTTGCAAGCTGGTTTCAAATAATAATAATAACTGTTTTTCAAAGTGTTGTAAGCGGATTTAAAAAAAAAAAAAAAACTCTCTCTGTGCTTAAGCAGAGGTGACACTTGTTATATTAGCCCTGCACCACGTTCTATAAATGCTGCAGCAGAGTTAAAATCATTAGCTGATGCCTGGCGGAGATTCGGTATAGTGCTGTTCAGTGATCAAAGAAAAGGTGTGCAAGTTAATAGCTAACAACCTTTTTGAACTGTATCTTTGTGTAAAGCCCCTCTGTCGTACTGTCTCGTGACCATGTATTTAGAGATTGATGTGCTATATACTTTTGATTGTCTGATTGACTTGCTATCATACAATGTATTTTTTACTTTCCAGTTTTGACATTCTGTGCTCATCAGTTAAAAATCACCAACGTTAACAAAAACGTGGGCGCTAGCGGCAAAACAACTCCATCCATGTATGACCGCTATTTGTCAGGGCAAAATAGAAGGAAAGGCGGCATGGAATAGTTGGGTTTCTACATGTAGTAAATGTTTATACATTGTGAACGAGCATGGCAGGGTAATATGCCTTATGTGAACAAACTCTCAAAACCATTCACTGTTACCAGTAATACGCTGAATACAAAGAGTCCTTAACGTTTATGGGTTTTAACTCTCTGATTAACAGCCGCCACATCCTATTATAGCCATAGTAATGGATTCCGTTATAGTTTCCAGTCACTTACTCACAGGAATCATTGCATATAATAGCGACTAAAACCCAAATCACTAAATGAATTCTATTTCACGGCGATTCGTTTGTCCCTACAGAAAGTCCCTCATCCGTGACAGCGTTTTGATGGTAAATGTCCATTGTGTTTAGCGAGAGGAATAATTCCGACACTGCTCTATGGAGTATTGCCGGAAAGTGTAGCGGAATTACAATGGCTGCTTATTATTCAGCGGACCTCTGGTGAGCCCCTTTCTGTCCACACAGCAGAGGGCAAAACACCATCTGGTCATCACATCCAGCAATGTCAACATTGTTTTACAGCCATACACTTGTAACAATCAAAACATTATACAGCTTACACATTAACTACCACAACGCTACACAACTGGTTTCTATCAAATCTACATGAATCGTTAAGCAGAAAATGCATTATTGTTATCTTATCAGAGTAATTAATTATGGGACACTCGTGAAAATCAGGTGTAAATGAACTAGAAAGATTGTAAATATCTGGCATTCTTTATTAGGTAGGCGTATTTTACACTGAAATTACAAAATTTTGGAGTTTGTATTGTATGTTATTAGTAAAAAGGACAGAGAAGGGCTTTCATACAAACCAACATTCCCGAGGGAAATCAGGTAAAACTCTTATTCATATACCCCGTTATATAGATCTGAAAATCTAGTTCTGGACAAAATATAAATATTAATGCAAAGCCGCCTATAGCCCTGTTGAAATGTATAAAGCAACACCAAGGGACGTTTGAGCTCGTTTCGGTTTCTCTATATCTGTAAATATGCAAACGGCGGCGCGGCTGTCTCGTGAAACACAGACAAAAATGTTATCTGAGCCGGACGTACTATAGAAATGCATAGTTAATTCAGAGTGTATCTTGGGATTATTGTACGATACAGACTAACCTAAAACCAACCAAAAACTAAGTATATTTGACAACATTCTCCTGTATACGGCTATTGTGGAGTTAAACGCATTGGTACATTTGATCATCTCTGGGTGCTTTTATCTCAGTGCTGAACAAAGGCTATTAAACTATTAACCCATGTCCTTAAAGCAGGCTTAGATAGGATATATCGCCGTGTTGTGGAATATCAAACAGAAATATTACTGGTATTGATTGCGAATTAGGAAAGTCTATGCAATAGTAATGCCAATATCAATTAAGAATAACGTTTGATAAAAACGCTCATCTCAATCGGTCTTCATTGAATCAGCTGAACTAATTATTTATTATCCATCCGTTACGAGATCCGACGGCTGAATATCATCAGTTCAGACAGTAGTGAATGTTTAACGATAGAGAACTTTCTCATCCACTGGAACTGTCCCGGTGTATTAACCCAGCAAACCATAATGTAGGCTACTTCAAGGAATTGACTTGAAGTAGCCTTCATTATGGTTTGCTGGGTTCAATTCCTACGAATATCTAATAACAGATATGTGGAAATCTAAGTCTATGACTGTTTTTTCTGTTTCATTGCCGGAGGTCTTAGATATTTACACAGTATCTGTATAGTTTAATTTTACATAAACGTTGTGTAAAAGGTACATTTAATTACAGACTGAATGAATTGCGAAAGAGAAATTTTAAGAAATATGAATCAGTCGAACATGTGATTTGCTTGACAAAGCTATTTGAACAATCTATTTCAAATGTCCTCTTCCGAATTGTTTGTATGTACGACAGACGTCAACGTACGAGTTAACTTGCCTTTCATTTTACAATCTGTAATTACGGTTACTATACATGGAGCCTAATTGTTCCTGTTTTTTTTAATAGTATTTAATGAATTAAGCGATAACTGAACTCTGTCACGAACTCGAAGGCGAGAGAGATTCGGATTAAATCATCGTTGAGGTGTGATCAATCAATTCCAACAGCTACATATTTCTACACAAAAGTGTCAGTCGGACAACGAGGAGATAATTAACAAAACAATAAAGAAAAAAAAAGATTTCTATGATGTTATAGTTGGCACCGGATTGTGCATTTTGGAATTCCGAGTTTCTGCTATGGGGATATGCTATTTATAACTGAAGTTAGTTTTAACTTTTATTCGGCGTATAAAATGTAAAGACACAGGTAAATACTGGTAAGCAAAAAGGAAAAGTCGTCTTCATTACCCGTAGACAGAAGGGAATGTATAAGTACTGTAAACTTAAACATAAGAAGGCGTTTCTGAGCAGCACGTCTTAGCACATGACATGCAGCAAAGTATTAGACGGCCACAGTTTAATACTGTTGTATTAAGAAACTTCGAAAGTGGATTTCGTTGAGATTTATTTCTGATGTATTGTTGGTTGGTTGTTTAATATGGATGGCGCATGCAGCCTCACTGATGTATTGTATGTATTATACGTGGGTTAAATATCAATGAACGAAACCTTCGTATTACCCATTATTTTACACGTTTTTATTCATTTCGTCTTTTCCCTATATATGATAAAAGAAACGACCGATATTGCTGAATTATCTAGCTACCTAAGGTACCAATTAGGCGATTGTGAATTAGGATTTAGCAAGGCTATATTGATGCTAGACGCTTTTACAGATGCTGTACAGAGGGAATATGTACATCTACATATAGTATAAAACATAGTTCTGATTGATTTATTTGTGGTTGCGTTTAAAAGTCCTAGAGCAGTTCTGACATACTCAAGACGATGTAGTCCGGCAAGTAATGATATTAAATCTCCTGATACGAAAACGTTATCAGCTTAGCATCTTAGGCATTTTAGAATAAAATGGTTTGAAAACAAAGTACATTGTATATTAAAAAAGCCAGCGCAAATGAAAATGACTTCTTGTTGACGAATCTAGTAATATTTTCTATTCAAAACATAGTGTAAAGTATATTCGTGAGACTGCACCTACCCGCTATTTGAAGAATGTTTATTGAGATTTCACTGATGGCGCTAGTACGCATAACCTATTACATCATGTATGGCCTTGTTACCCATTATTTGAAATAATCATAATTCCCATAGTTTTAAAAATAGTCCTGTGATCGTTATGTGTTAATCTATACTAGAGTTATAATTGATTCATGCAAAATCACTCGAAAATAGTAATAAAAAGACATATATATATATATATATTTTGAATAAATGAAGAGAGAAAAATTTGCTATATATGTATGTATAATTCACGTTAACGCCATTTGAATTATTACTTACTAGTGATGATATGGTACAAATTTTATCGTTGTAAATTTCATTTTCTTTGTTACATATTTCGTTCGTTTCGATACGTAACTGTTTCATTGGGTTTCTGTTACTACACTTGAAACTAACTGATTGATCTCGCCTATAGTTGATTTGTGGTACATACATAAGGCTTAAAAAGCTTTAGGTGTCCAGTTTGGAATAGTGCACGTGTGTTTGTTAGACTTATGAATACTCTTTTGTTTTCCGGAGAAACGTAAATCATAGTTGTGAAAATAATTCCCGCGAAAAGTCTATAACTAAGTATATTGCAAACGATTTCACTTACCTACCACTATACTGTTCCTCTATCTAATCGGTTGTTTTTGGTGGGGTCAGCTTTGGCGCTGTTTCCGGCGATTGGTATGTTCGTATCTCCGCTTCCCCCGCCGATAGCACAGCGCCAGCCTGTTAATACAGGAATTATATCCCTCTCGTATCCCAACTCTGATGCCGCCAAGTGCAATTCAACGCTTAGCTGAGAGCCTGATAAATAAATTCATGACGAGGTGGCGCTAATCGATATCGGTATCAAAGTGTTCCACAGAGTTTTATCAAAGACTCTCACCATATATGGCGATTGAGCTGAAATAGTATTCTGTAAAAAGGCGGAGCTACATATATCCCATTGTGAATCCTACGCTGACTTGAGCGACAGCAGCCTGTTTGGGATGAACCTGATGATTGACAGGAGCCAGGACCAATGGCGATGAGAAACGTATTGGAAACCCACCTGTTATTCCTACCCACGCTTACAAGACATAGTAGAGAGGTTTGCAAATTTGTCTCCGATATCGGGTTATGAAAAGGTATGAATTCGCATAGCTGGGAGCGATTAGCGATTGGATTTATTGATGTCATAATTAGAGGTTCATGGACATTTTAACAGATTGCGAGTCATTCAGCTCGTGTATTGGTTATTTCAATTGAGACAGGTAGCGTCAACCCACACATTTAAAATTTATCTATTGTGTATTTTGTATGCATGTTACAGTCACCACATGATCCGACACAGGCCCAGATGGATGGTGATATTGTTTCTGATCTATCAACAAATCGACTTGTGACTGTATTATATAGCCTTGTTGACTCCCTCGTGGAATGCTGATCCTGGAATTCAATTGAAACATTGTATAGGTAATAAGCGAATCTCCATCCATATCAGGCAAATTGGAATAGGGTATAGGTCAGTAACGTGTACACGATAACAGTGGCGAGGGGTAGGGATGGGGTGGCGAGAGTATGGTTTTGCAACATAGCCTGCGCCTTACTACCGAAGTTGGTCAACATGAATTTCTGATAACATCATATAAGATTTTATTCTGTACAAATGTTGGCGTAAAGTAGTTTCTCTACTATTCAAGAGTGTAACAGGTACTACCAGGATTGCTGTCTGGCTAAAGTTACCTTAACAGAAGAAGGTATATAGTTAACCACTCAACGTTATAATAGAATGGGTGATCCACGTGATGAAACACAGTATCATGTTTGTGACAGCATGACATCAACCAAAGAGAGCCGTACACTACTTTTCTATTGACATGCTTTTGTTTAAAAGCTGAGTGATTGTCATAGTAGCAGTTAGATCAGTGGACGATAAAATCTGCTGCTAAAGTCAATGTCAAGCACGGTAAGCGTTTCTGGTGATTCAAGGGTGACAACTCTATGGAAAGCCGAGTGCAGATTCCGTTCGTAAATGGGTTAGGGGGTATAACAAATAGGAGTTTAAAATGACACACAGTATAATGCCACTGGGTACATGTCGTTATTGAAGTACCATTAACGTTTTAAATCCATTAAATCCATTTGTCTGCCAATGACTGTATGAATGCATAAATCGATAGAAAGTCACAAGATTTCGTTGACACTTTGTTAAGGAGACGATCGGTATGATTCAAGAACGGAAGCCATTCACTGGAATTGATCGACGGATGCTTTTTGACTGTTAAATTTTAAACGAATCTTCTCGTCCAGTTTGTCATGTCGACGTCACATCTTCTAAAAGCGTACGCATGGCGAATAAATCAATCAGCATGTTTGATATTGGTTAGTGACTAGATGAGTTACAATCAAATCAATTGGAAATAATTCAGCATCTCTAGCCAATTAGGTATAGTGAATTAATCAGCCATACGTTTATATGTCACCTTGTCCATAAATCAGTTGTGCTCAGCGGAACAAACGCGTATTTTCAATGTTATAGTCTCAAACGAATAGCGATTAATAATTCAGATAGCAATATAGGCATCTTTGTCATCCTTTCGCTTATTGTGAATAGAATGCTTTGAATTTGATATTGTTTATATGACGTCGACATATCCAATTAGCTGACACCTGTCTATTAAAATCATGATAGTATCTTCAATGTTGTTTTTATGGTTGATTTTCATCTGCAGTTATTCTGAATAATAAGGAGAGCGATTACAAACGAAAAGGCCAGATTTACGGTTTGAATTCATAATATTTTTACAATTTGGGAAATGTCTTACTTTATAGAATAAACCAGTTCTGTGTTGGTTGTTGTCTGTGTTGATTTTTGTCTGTCTTGACCGTTTTATTTGTTGGTTGTTGTACTAGTTGGTTGTTGTACCTGTTGGCTGTTGTACCTGCTGATTGTTGTATTTGTTGGTTGTTGTATCTATTGGTTGTTGTATTTGTTGGATGTTGTACCTATGGTTGTTGTACGTGCTGGTTGTTGTACCTGTTGGCTGTTGTGCCTGCTGGTTGTTGTATTTGTTGGCTGTTATACCTATGGTTGCTGTACGTGCTGGTTGTTGGTTTTTGTATGTGCTGTTGCTGTGCGTGTTAGTTTGTGTACGTGTTGGTTGTTGTACTTCTTGGTTGTTGTGCGTGCTGGATGTTTTACTTGCTCGATGTTGTATAAGTGTTGGCTGTTGTACGCTTTGGTTGTTGTTCGTGTTTGTTGTTGTACGTGCTGGTTGCTGTACGTCCTGGCTGTTGTTCGTGTTGGTTGTTGTTCATGATGTTTGTTCTACGTGTTGTTTGTTGTACGTGTTGATTGTTTTAAAACAATACCTATATCAGTGAAATCGAATTTAAACTCTGTATTCGCACAAAACATTTAGGACAATAAAATTAAAAAAAAACAGACACCGTGTATATGTGAGCTGCGCATATTTTCAGAACAGGTAATTTTTTCAGGTAATCAGGTTATGTTTTACATTGAACATTTGTGTACCAAAATATTCACATTAATAAGTCTTCCATATAAGTAGTATCAAGAAATATCTAAGTTACTATTTCCCAGAATATCCAACATTTCTACACATAAAGAAGAAATGTTTAATGAAATGAGATTCGGTACTATAAACACATGTATTGCTATAGTTTATATTCATTCCATTTAGCAGCACATTAGTTAAATATTTATTGCGCAATTTTATCAACATAAGAGTTTGAAGTGGGTATTTAGGAGTAACCAAACACTCCTTTATCAATGTTTTCATCAGCTGACATGTTGTGTTTTGTATTAACTGGCTGATTTACCGGCTAGTTTTAAGCTATATTTAAACTTCGTAGTAAAATATTATTATTATTGTTATAAACATACTTTCTTTGATTAAACATCTTTTTCGGTATATGCTTTGTATAACAGCTGCCGCATCCAATGCATATTTGAGGAGATAATCAAGTTAGATAAAATATTTCCTCATACGGTTCGATCTTATTTTCAGCCGATCTTTTACAACTAAGCACCACAGTATCAGATTCAACATAAAACGTTTGTATGGATCACAACTTCTAAATACCTCTTAAACAAGTTATCATTGTATAAGAACAGATTTGCCATAGAATACGGTTTTGTTATTCCTCAGCTCATATGTATTGTACCATTTCTATCATTGATTTGGAAAGCTGCGTATAAAGGAACTCTTAAATCGCAGAGCAATTCCAATCGAAGAGTACTACCTTTCGGTTTCTTTCGTGTTTACTAATCCATGATAAAATCATGGTGTTGCACATTTACAAACAAACTTTAACATAGTCTGTCAATAAAACGTTCGTTTAATTTTTACCCGAATTCCTGCGTCATTATATTCCCATACAAATTTAAAGGAGACACCATTTATTTCCATTAACACTTAACACATTTAAAAGCGTTGAATTAAATATTAAAGCGTCAGGCGTCTGTGTATATTTTTTCCAGTGAACTTCCTTGGAATACAATCCACGACCCCCATGTAAAAGTCATCAGTGTTTTGCGGAGAGCAGCCTTCATTTTATGAACCGAAAGATCCTGTCCGACATAACGCACGTCTGATTTCCCAAAATGGGTCTTATAGTCCAATAAGCTTCCAACACATTGCGATATGTAATTAATATTGCTCGTGTGTACAATAACCGTAGACACTAGTACAACACTATTCGGCTTAGAAACTGTGCGGTGGACTAGATAATAGAACAGAGATCTGTAGCGGTCAAATGTGCTCTAATAAATTAACACGTCTAGTAATCATTTTTCTGAGGTCACAACGGTCCACGGAGACGGCAAAAATATGCTAGACTGTTGGCACTGTTTCCATAGTCTACAGAAATCTGTGGTCTTGCCATGTTCATGTAGTTACTATCGCGAGGGTACTAAATTTGGCCAAATTTTATCGATCGTCTGATACATTACTTATAGTAGGCATACAGACTAATGCAATCTATTTCACTTGAAACGTTATGCTAGTTGATTGAAATCCACATAATTGATAATTTAACTTACCCCCCTCTCACGGAGCGTAACATATATTTTCTAATAGTGGATACTCTGAAAAAGTATATGCAAAGGACTTGTTTGTGATGAAGTAGTTTTAGTATAATAATTCCATTATTTTAATCAATATGGAGACTATAACAGTATATTTATCAATATAAAACTGATTGTGGTATCAGATAGGCGAATAAATTCTAGGAAAACAAATGTAAGGGTTATATAATGACCCAAACACTGTGAGGCGGATATGTGCTTCCGCAAACGATCAAATCCGATCGTCACAGTAGTACCTGTTTCGTGCTTCACTTCATACAAACCTGATATCAATCGAATACAAATATCACATTGACAAATGCGCTCCTTTAAATAAGTAAAATTACTATAAGCGTTAACACTCCTTGTCAATTTTTCAACAAATACAATCAAATGTGATACTTTAAGTGCACATTTGTTCGATTATAGGTGTGGTTTTTGATATAACGGCTGTTTAGAAATGTCATTTAGTACACACACACAGGAATTGTGATGCTGGGTATAATCATTACCATGACGGGTTACTTTAACTTTCAGAGTTGTCGATTAAGGAATTATCCATGAATAAAATGTCGCAATCGATATTTTATTAATTTACGTAAACAATCTATGTATCGACGTATAACCATGTGCAACGATAACGTCTGAAACATAATGGATTGGGTTTTCCTTTACACTTGAGCGAACTGATGAACTTTCAATCAAAATTTACATAATATTTCTTTTGGCTTTAAAATAATCGAGTTTTTCTGCAAAATTAGTATTTTATAGAACTGTTTTTGCACCGCGTATGTCGCTTCGTAAAATTGGCTGCCCGTTTCTTATCTAATGAACACTGAAGTGTATTTTCAAAAATTTATCTCACGTTTTTCTTTGAATACTGCAAACTTATCGAGGAAGCATGAGGGAATGCAACACACGACGAAAAGGGATAACGGAGTGTAACACATCACAAAGAGATATAAGGGAGAGTCACACACGACGCAGAGGCATGATGGGGAGTAACACACGGCGCAGAGGCATACGAGAGAATCACACACGACGCAGAGGCATGAGGGAGTGTAACACACGACGAAGATGCATTGTGGAGAGTAACACACGGCGCATAGTCATGACGGTAAATGACACACGGAGTGTAACACACGATGTAGAGGCATATGAGAGAATCACACACGACGCAGAGGCATGAGGGAGAGTAACACACGGCGCAGAGGCATACGAGAGAATCACACACGACGCATAGTCATGACGGTAAATGACACACGGCGCTGAGGCACGAGGAAGAGTAACGAACGGCGCAGAGGCATGAGGGTAAGTAGCACACGGCGCAGAAGCCTGAGGGAAAGTAAAGCACGGCGCAGAGATGTGAGGGAGAGTAACACACGGCGCAGAGGCACGAGAGAGAGTAACACACGGCGCAGTGGCATGAGGGAGAGTAACGAACGGCGAAGAGGCATGAGGGAGAGTAACACACGGCGTGGAGGCACGATGAACAGTAACACGCGGCGCAGATGCATGACGGTAGATGACACACGGCACTGAGGCATGAGGAAGAGTAACGAACGGCGCAGAGGCATGAGGGACAGTAACACACGGCGTGGAAGCATGATGAACAGTAACACGGCGCAGAGGCATGACGGTAGGTGATACACGGCACTGCATCAGACATGAGGAAGAGTAACGAACGGCGCAGAAGCATGAGGGAAAGTAACGCACGGCGCAGAGTCATGAGTGAGAGTAACACACGGCGCAGAGGCATGAGAGTAATACACGAGTAACACACGGCGTGGAGGCATGGTGAACAGTAACACCCGGCGGAGAGGCATGAGGGAGAGTAACACACGGCGCAGAGGCATGAGTGAGAGTAACACCCGGCGCAGAGGCATGAGGGAGAGTAACGCACGGCGCAGAGGCATGATGAACAGTAACACCCGGCGGAGAGGCATGAGGGAGAGTAACACACGGCGCAGAGGCATGACGGTAAGTAGTACACGGCACAGAAGCACCAGGGAAAGTAACGTACGGCGCAGAGGCATGAGGGAGAGTAACGAACAGCAATTCTGTGTAGAAGAAAGCTTGTCAAAACATAACGTATGTCTGTAGGAATATCGCATCCGTGAACAGAAGTAGCTCACCTCGATGTCGAAGCAGCCAGAGCAGACATCCAACACCTTAACAAAATTGATACTATTGAAACCGCGCACAAATTCTTTTTAGGATATCGATAATTCATTTAACAATATCGCTATGAAGTATCGACAAGGACTATTATTTCAATAGACGTCTGGAGATTTTTTTTTTTTTTGCGTGTATATTCTT
>JAQQZZ010089262.1:0-17994 GCA_030265115.1 Mopalia vespertina
CAGAGAACGAAATATCGATCAACTAAAACAAAACACAAGCTTTAATAGGCTGAGACTATACCAGAGAACGAAATATCGATCAACTAAAACAAAACACAAGCTTTAATAGGCTGAGACTATACCAGAGAACGAAATATCTCGGAGCTTAAATATACCCACAACGTAGTTGTTCTAAAACACTTTGGGAGCTGGACATGGACACAAAATGTATATGAAGCAATTTTTGTGACGTTTATGTCCAGTGAAGTTGGTGAAGTTGTACGGCTTTCCGGGTGTATTCATCATTGGTGAAGTCCAAATTCGATGATCGGCTTTCCGGGTGTTTTCAACATTGGTGAAGTCCACATTCGATGATCGGCTTTCCGGGGGTGTTCATCATTAGTGATGTTGTACGATAGATGATCAGCTTTCAGAGGGTATTCATTATTGTTGAATTTGTAGGTTTGATGATCGGCTTTCAGAGGGTATTCATCATTGGTGAAGTTGCACGTTAGATGATCGGCTTTACGGTGATATTCATCATTATTTTCTATGTATTTTAACACATACATGAAAAGAAGGGATACCAGTGGACTAGGGAATTGCTATCCCAAACTGTACTCTGAGATTTGACTTATTTGAAACAGAATTTAAACCGAAACCCCAATGGTTAACACATTATTAAACATAGATGAATGAGCATGTAAACGTTTATAAGATAGTAACATTATTAACAAATACCCAACAAGTAAACTGTTTTAACCAGACCAATTTCCTTCATAACATCTGGAAGGTTGATGTCAAATATAAGTGATAAGTATCTAGATAGGTGTAAAAGCTCATCTAAAATCTGTAAGGGAGGAAACTATCGACTACAGCACATGTTTATATGATGTAACGAAAATAACTTCTGATAAAACTGACATATGGTATTTACTCGTTTTATAGAATCAACAGATCTAGGAAGACATCCAAAAACGATGTTGGAAAAGCAATTTGATAATTGAATAAAAAAGATATATGAGCAGAGAGACTGATCACGGCTGCGAACATTTCTCATAATATAGCTCAAACAAATATAAAGAGTATATAATAATTATTGGTAACTTTGATAGATTGGTTTCGTTTCTCCTTTTACGGATGATTTTTAATATTTTTGTACAAAAAAAACTATTTGTTCCCTTTGGAGGGATAAAGTTAAGTCCCCGGAAAGAACTGTGTGTAATTCTGAGATTATAATCGTCAGATACCGACTTTTATTTTGCATTGAAAATGAAACAGTTTATTTTAGTAGAAATGCAATCGCAAAAGCATGGGTGTTTCCAGTACATGGTTAAATCTAGAAATATTCTTCTCCGATACCAAGCTGATAGAGCAAAAGATGTTAATGTCAAATATTAAAAAGAATAGAAATGGGTGGCATGGAGCCAAGGTCCAAGGGGTCAGTCCACGAATATTTAGCCTGTCAACGAGCAATAAATACACAACCTGTCAACGAGCAATAAATTTGGCTAAACCTCTTCTGGTATCCATCGGGAACCGTTCAACAAGGTGCCTTGTTATTGATGTCTTCGGCATGCATTCGCTGTGTAAGTGGATGTCTAAACAACATTGTTTATTGCCCAGTTATTTGTCGCTTAGTTGTTTTTCATATTTGCTCACCAAAAGCTATACGCACACTCAAGAGCTATTACGTTTATAACGTCTGGAATTCTGAAGTTTGAATCAAAAGTTCTGATAACTATCTAGTAAGATGTAATAACTCATCTAAAATCTGTGGCGGAGGAAACTATTGACTTTCACAGATGTCTGGATTACATAACCAAAATAACTGATGACAAAACCAACATATGGTGTTTTACTTTCTTATATAATTAACAGAACTTGGAAATCTTCCAAGAATGGCGAAGCTGTGAAAATTGATTATTCAATAAATTAAAAGTACCCGAGCAATTAACGATCCTTTTGTGTTTAGCGCCGTACTTTGTGATGTTAATGGTACTATATTCACCTGGTGAGAAATAATCCCAGTCGGTTACCGTTACACCAATCTAGTCACTGAGCTTAAGCTCCTACCGAGAAATAGATATCTCCTTATTATATCGCCAGAGGATCGATGGATAATCAATCGGTTCCGATGGCGGAGGGTCACCAGAGAAATATGTGAACTATGAGTATTCGTTGCTAAAGTGTTGGCATTGAATGTGTTTTTAGCACTGTCATATACTGGAGAAAAACTTACTAATAATACACAGCAGTAATCTAGCACACATGGGTAATGCGGAGAGGCTCTACTAAGCTAAATCATTATTAAAATTACTTACTTTACAATTCAGTTTCCGTGCAATCGTTTAATATTATTGTTCACATGCATGGTAATAGGAACAGTATTCGTGTGGACAAGTGGGCTGTAGGATATGAACGATTCAGCCAATGACTAACTCGCCTATGTATGCTATCCATTCACTACAGAGACTTTGGATGCAACCAAGAAGTAAGGAAAGAAGATGTATTGTGTGTCTTCCTAAATCAAAGAGAGTATAATAATAGAAGGCTCGGAGATACAACCAGAGTACTAATTACATTCCTCACTGCTCCAAGGGTCAGTCCCGAAATATAGACTCAATGACAACCTGTCAACGAGCAATAAACTTGACTAAATCTCTTCTGGTATCCATCGGGAACCGTTCACCAAGGGTTGTTGTTATTGATGTATTCGGCGTGCCTTCATTCTGTCACTAGCTGCCTGAGTAACACTGGTTATGGCCCTGCTGTTGATCGCTTACTTGTTCTTCACGGCTTCGATCAGCAATAACTGGCTGTATATCTGTCAGAATGCTTAATGACCAGAGGGGAGGCATGCAAACGACTAATCAACCACGGGTAAATACTAGAATACTCTTGTCTGTTTGATCAATCATCATTCACCTCAATTGCTTTG
Source organism: Mopalia vespertina (assembly GCA_030265115.1). NCBI lineage: Eukaryota > Metazoa > Mollusca > Polyplacophora > Chitonida > Mopaliidae > Mopalia > Mopalia vespertina. The sequence goes on from JAQQZZ010089262.1 coordinate 2,921, forward strand.
GCTCATATCCAGGTTGACCCAAAGGTTAGCCACGGCCATCGTTTGATTGGTGTTTAACGTCCAGTTCAATAGATTACTTATACTAGGACATTGCAGTGCCGGTAGTGGACGAAACCCGGGAAGAAATCTCGTAAACATGTGAACACGGCAAACAGACTATTTTCCTATGCATACATATAGGATAGAAAAGTGACCTCAAATCATTACACTGAAGGCTTTAACAGTCCAAGGCTAAATTGCTTTGTTCGAAGACAATGTCTCGGGCTTGTATATAAATCTGTTAAAATAGAAATAAACAAATAATGAAGTGAGTCTGAGCAGAGAAGTTATGTAAATTGTGTTCTGAGTGTGCAGGAGTATGCAGGCTCTGACGCGATTATAAAAGTTATCATCGCGTTCCAAACGTCATTTCTTTATAGCGGCTATTTAAAAACTATCTATAGTCAGACTCACTTTATTTTAATTTTTACAAAAACACACTTCCGTCGCCGTCATAAAAAAAATAACAGAGCTATGCTAAATTAAAAGGACAAGAACAATCTTAATAATGAACAATGAATGGATTTACTGTGAAGAAAACATTATGAAATATTAATAATGAACAATGAATGGATTTACTGTGAAGAAAACATTATGAAATATTAATAATGAACAATGACTGGATTAACTGAGAAGAAAACATTATGAAATATTTTAAAATAATATGTTTGTTTTGAAGATGATCGTTCTATAGTTTAATAAGGTATGTAGTCTAAGGAGAGAAGCGAGTTTCATTAGGTAAAGCTCTCAACAATAACCTTCAAAGTTACCATTTATCAGGTTAAAACCGTTACTCACTGGAATTACATGTATTTACAAACACACCATACTACTGTATAATTTACAGATGTAACCGCATGTGGTCTGGAAATAAGAGTTAGATTTAAAACGGAGATGGGATTTTTAGTACCGTATGTGAATCCAGAAGTTATACGGATGCCGTTATCACTATTTATATTGCAAATTGCTCTGCGGGACAAGCGAATCAAAAATGGATCACCAGTTTTATATAAAAAGTACCATATAGCCGTTGATTGCCTTATTGAATTGTGGTCCAACAGTGATCAGATTTAGGAATAATGTCCCGGGGTTTTCAACGCAATAATACCCAGTTTCCCTTGGCCATTTCCATACTCCTCTTGCCTATGATTGCTGGCTTCAGAAACTTTCTCTCTCATTACGGTGGCCATGAAAGGTCTCCAATCGATGCAGCACGCATTAGAAAACACATCAATCAAGTGTGTATTGTTGGTCAACCTGTAAATAAATGGGTTTCTCGCCTTGCCTATTGGAATGCAGTTATCCCCCAGATAGGAATCATATAGTGCTGTACGTCGATGTAATGACTTCCGAACTGTCAATGTGCAGTAGGTCGTGAAATTCTACGAGCGGACACCGTGCTATATGGTCCTGTAGTTTTCTAAAACAGCTTGCAAGTGAACCAGTGCTTTTAGCTAGTTGGAGGACCATAGTGTTGTCCACACGGTCCATGAAGTAACGCTTGCTGGCAGAAACGTATCTTCTTTTTATCTAAATTATAAATAAAAATAATAATTATGGTACCCATTTGTTGAAGTGTTGTGTGGGCTTTTTAAAATCTGTCCGCTGCACGCAATATATCTATTTACAGAATACTATAATGACAGTGACTGTTCCATTTTGAAATATGACACACAGGTGTATGGAAAATACAGGGAACACTTGCAACAAATGCACATCTATTTTCGTTATAAAAAAAGTTTTATTTACAAGGATGATAAATGATGTTCATTTCTGTCCTTAATTGCTTTAAAATTGCTTTTCGTCTCCAATAACACGCATGCGTAGAATTGACTGCAGTATGCTTACTAGTATCGCTAGACCATCCGTGAACCATTCTGCTTTACATGTAAAATAAACTGGTGTCTGTGCCTCGTCTGGTCGCCCCTGTTTTATAGTCATTACTTGCCCTCGTCTTTATCGATAGATATACATCAGCCTAAAGTAATTGTCATGTAGAAGAAGTGAAGTGTAATTTAACAACAAGGAGAAGCCCCGTTATCACAGGCCAGGGTGAATTTATCTTCGTAACTAGCAGAATGAACAATGCCTGCAGGACAGACTAATTGTAATAAAACTTGATTTACAATCTTTACTTTGAGGACAAATTCGGCATTGTGTATTATTCGTTGCAATGGTTCTAAACTGTCCCTCAGTAAGAATTATCATTTCTCTTAATTGGCATGTGTACTACTACAATAAAACGCAAATTTAACCAACTTCGTCCCAATTGAATGACGTATTATCGTCTAATAATTGATATATTCAAGCGTCCCAAAATAGGATAAGCCATTAATCGATTGGGATAAGCGATTGATCAAGTGTGTTGTTCTTTATTGTTCCAGCTCAACAACGACAATATACTAATAATAATTTCTTCACATAGATTAGGTCTTGAACTGATCAAAGAAAAGTAGGGTGGAATTGGAACTAACCTAGTGCCCGTCCAACAAAATCGCAATTGAGTGAGGATATAATTAGAATGCCTTCATTCTGTAATCCCAGCCAATACTCAATGATGTCTTGGCGAAAGCTGTCTTCTTGGTCGTTATCTCTGATCCATATACATTGTTAATGCTGAAACGCAAAAACCACTGTATTCCATAATTATGTACACGCCTTTGTAATTGTGATTATGTAATATTATCTCGATGATTTTGATGTTGGGAAATTAGACATTGTTTGTAGGTCCTACATACTCACATTAACGTACATCCACGTGGAAACAAATTGGGTAATCTAAATCATGCTGGAGTCTGTTTTATCTTCCGGAAAGTACATGTATTGTGTCATGCTACAATCTAAAGTCTCTTATATCAGAGAATATAAGATCTCTCCGGAACGAACGTGTCCGGTTAAGGAAGTTATAACTCATAGATTGCCTGCAAGATTTTATTCACCGGCACTGGCTCCATCGTTAACCCGTATAGAGTTACAGGCTGCGTGTTGGAAAGGTATTAACTTCGCCTCTATTTGACACAAATCCTTTACTCAACATATATCGATATATCATACAATTTCCATGGATTAGCCACATGAATATTTCCCCGATAAGGATTTTAGTTTGTGTTTAAACCCAAATCAACATGAGTACAACCCTTTTCACAACAATACCAACTATTATATAATCCACAATTATTACCAGCCTGCGACCGTCAAATTTGTTCAATACATACATTAAATAACAACTGTCTGTTTTTTTAGTTTACGAAGCTATGCTAATAAATTATGCGTTTGTTTACGTCTAGTTTTAAGGACTTTGAACTTAGTTTGCTGGTACATCTATAAATATCTTATAATTGATCCTCATTTTTATACAGGTCTGGAAACATAGACACTATTTTATCAGTATTATAACACATTGCCCGTAGGCTACGTGTACTGTCTCGCTCATTGGTAAACTAGCAGAGATAGCCTGAGGTTTCCAGTCTCAGGGGAGTAGGACTGATCGACAAGCTGAGGCTAAAATCCAGAGTATCCATGACAAAACATTAACCCAGCCTTGTTTACAATCAATAATTAAACCAAGGTAAGATAGTCAGGGACCGGAACTCGCCCGGAGCAAAATAGAACAGACCGGAAGTAGGTCAGAGTGACACCTATCGGCAAGATCCCATTCGATCTGACGTGACTGCCTACTTCTCTGGCAATATAATTTTTTCCATTAACTTGATTTATTAACTAACAAGCACATATCCATTTCTTTATGGATTTATAGCTGCAATATTATCGTTAACCTTATTTGCTTGAGCACAACACATTAGCAATGCAAATACTTCAAATTGAATCAGCCACGAAATATAAAAACTCATGTTATGTTACTGCACAGAAGTTATAATGAAAATATTGATAATGCAGTCAATTGTAATCGTGAAACTGACTTTCTGTGATTTTTTTATTTTGTTTCATTTTTGTAAATTTTAAAGTAAATGGCTTTTCTAAATGCAAAAGTTGTTTGATATTTTACAGTAGGCCTCCGCGCTTTTATAATGGCGTTTTAAAATATGGGGTGTTTTGTGCTGAATTATTCGAAGTAATAAGATATAAACAAATCGAAAGTACTATTTTTTCCCCGTCAAATCGCATGAGGCCCCAGTTGCTGATAAAAACGAATGAAATTTCCAGAGACATCGGAGTTCCTGAAATGGTTTTTAAAATGTTTCCTCTTGGTTCTCCAGCAATTACCATCAATGCTAACTCGCCCTAGAAGTCAAATAAACCCGTGAAAAATGTTAACCACCAATCAAACATGTGCTTCTTTGTATCAGTAAATTGTATCTTATTATCTATCTATTCTCTTGTGCTGTTTATGTAGGTTACAAAACTGTCAGAATACGTTAAGTTACATTCCTTTTCTCCAGTCCACGGTTACTGTTAGTGAAGACAAACTGCACAACGCGGGAGACCAGTTGTGTTTCATTGGTCTTTCTATCTGATCTAGTTTGTCTGACACGGGTTGTATCAATCCTAGATAGCACAGCTGTTTAAACGAAGTAAAAACATCTAACATCCTCACTTTATAATATCCCATGAACTAGATCTGAGATGAATCCCTCAGTGCCTGGATTGTACAGTGTCCTATGCATGGATAATTTGAACGGTTCAATTTCGTGTTTTAATTCTAGTTCAGTTTCCACAGAATCGTCTTCTTTATAAAACAAGAATTTTTCATAGTTTTCTAAATTCAACTTAAACCGCTACATATCATTGTTTAAAACAAATATTCTGTCATGTCAAAGTGTGGCATCGATACGGCTGGATCCAGTATATGCTGCTACACATACCAGTAATGTCAGAAGAGAGTACGTTCCGTGGTTATCAAATGACAGTTCTTTGACAAGAAGTGAGAATATAGACGTCGCCAATGGATTGACGGAATTCTCTATCTGTGGTTTGGCGAGGTGTCAGATATAGGCAAGGTTATAACTTATTAACCTCTGTCAAGACCACCATCAACAAGGCGACTCTTAAGTTTACCCACCATCAAGATACTCTATCCAAAATTTAATTTGACATTAGGGTCCCTGATATCAATTGTCGGTCAGACACAGTGGCATGTGCTGGCAGACATCTTACCACCCCCCTCTCTTAAATACATATTAAGACAGAAAATACACACAACAAGATCCGAAACGAATATATGTGGAAAAAAAGTGTGGGAAAATGTTTCGGATATATCGGCCTATACTTTGAAAAGAAACACGTGATAAAATGCGCTATTCAGAGAGAGAGAAAGCTGTCAAATCGAGTGACCAACATGCATTTGGGGACAATTCACAATACTCGCAAGGGAACTGCACGCGTACATTGTCTTAATTGACTTTCTTAATATTTTTATTTTAAACTAAATATTCAAGATTTAAATAATTCAAACCATGAAACTTAATTTTGTAGTTCATGTAATCAAATCTTCAACTCGCCTGTCTTCAAAACAGCCCCCCTATGAAATGAGGAAATTAGGAAAATAATTTTGGAAGACTATGAAGTCACTCCTTCAGGATAACTGTATCATTGAATTTGGTGACGGATTAGAATCGGAAACGGCTATACATATTTGGACAAAAAACACTTCTGTTCTGGTGCATATCAGAATTCGAACAATTCTAAATTATGTTTGTTACCAATTCTGATCTTGGATAAGTGTTTGTTTGTAAACCCAAAGTATTGTCTCTCAGAGTTTTAATTCTCCACACACATAAGGTTACCGTTCCGAGCGCGCACCACTTTCTCTCGTGATGTGGCAACTTCCCGGAATCGTAATCTCGCGTTATTTCAGTATTTATGACTGGGCGTGGCAACAAGTTGGCCTCCTTTGGATTCCATAATAGTGAAAGAAATACTTTAATTGTCATAATCAAATTTCACTTACGACTGTTACTGATGATCAACACCCATGCTTTTAAAATCACGGTTTAAAGTGTATGTAGATCTGAGCTTTTGTTATTTCCATTGCATTTTATTTAAGATTCAAGGGGTAATCTTATCAAACTTATTTAAGCTTACTGACCAACTTAACGTTTGGTTTTTGTCTGGATATATTTACTTCGACGATGGTAACGTTTCAAAATAAAATCAAATGTAATTGATTTTCGCAAATGTGTACATGTTTTTGTAACTGAATATCAGATTTCTAGTCACAACCAGAATGGTGGTTATGGAAACTTGTATTAGTTTATACGGATGGTTGCTAATCAATGATTGATGACAGACGGTCCTCGGTTAGACGCAGAAGATCGCTTCAATTTTCTCCTTCCGCTCAGAAACCGTAAAATCTCCCGTCAGACCGGTTTTATTGGCGTGACCGCTTTGGCCACAGAGAGTAGGTACTGGGTTTCAGTGTTACTATGAATTTTACAGTACAGGTGACCTATGTCTTTGGTTCGACCTCTGACGAAATTAAAGCTTGATGTAACTCCAGTATGTACTGAGCACAATCATCCTGGCATTATTCAGTTTTGTTTGTTTGTTTGATTGGGGTTTAACGTCGTACTCTAGGGTATTTCACTTATATGACGACGGATTGTTCACTTCGCACTGCTCCTTGCCTAGTTGCGGCGGAAAACCCTGAGGAAACCTCGTAAAAACCACCCCAGCGATTGCCGGAGCCACATCTTATGACTCACTCATATACCTGATGGTCGACAGACGGACTCGATCCTGTGAACGGTAAATCGAAGTAGGATTAGTAAGCGCACAAGCTACCACTAAGCCACGACCGCGGGCCCAAGGGGCAATATGAAACCAATCTGTTTGTGATGTATTTGTGTAAGGGCCTGTAATTTTCCTGTCTTGTTTTTGTTTTCTGCCATTGGCGTCGAGGATGGTTTCCTTCACCCAATGTGCTGGCACATCATGTGAGTGAAATAACCTTATTACGACAAAACATAAACAGAGGGCGACAAAGGGACTCGATCATGTCCCCGGCGCATCGAACGAGGATATTAGTCCAACAGGATAATTTGTTAACAACGGCGGCAGCCCTGTAATTTTTGTTGGGAGTGGCATCCTAATGAAACAAAACAGATCGATTTGTTGTCAAGTCAGCATGAGAGCATGCTTATTTTTGGATTGCAGCAATCAATTGAGCACACTAAAAAAGTAATATATAAACCGACCTTGAGTGTATGTATTGATATTTATAATCAGTATGTATTGATATTTATAATCAGTGAGGATAAGAATATAGATTCATTAAAATATAGCAAATGTGTGTCGTGTATGAATCAAACGTAAATCAAAGATAAACGGCACAAGCTCCACCGTAACAGTAAACTCATATATCTTTGCAAAATGTTTTACATTTGTAAAATTAGTAGCAAATGCTACGTTTATGACATGAAAAATATGGGTAGCAAAATTCATACCTTCTTAAGCGCTACATGCAATATGATTTTAAATAGGTCAATGTTTTTTAAATACGTCTATTACGTGATATTTTAGCTTGTATAGAGTATTCAGATAGTCATTATTTTTCACTTGTCCTTAAGCCTTGGCTATTAAAAGGGAAGTTTGTTTGAAGAGTCGCCATGCTGCCTTAACTTAGCACTGGAAGGAAATTAACTTTCCAACATTATGGAAACGCTTCACATCTTGGTTGTGCTAGTGTGAATTATTGTTGGAATACACCGCCGTCATATAAGTGATATACCCGTATAATGTTGGAAAGATAATCTGCCTCCAGTGCTAAACAAATACAGCGTTGCTACTCTTCAAACAAACTGCCGTTATAGCCGAAGCGCACGCATGCAAAATATACATAAGGAAAAGTTAACGGCGTGCAATAAAAAATATAAAATAAATCTATTTCTGATAATTGAATTTCGTCTTTTATATTCATAAACGTATCATTTTTCACAGTTCTGGAATATTTAAGAGACAAAGTCACACTAGTGTTGTTTGTATAAGTAATTGACGAACAGACAGGCCTATATCAGATTAATATTAGGTATTCAATTATTGAGTGATGGGTTTTGTGTAGCACTGTTTGTCTATATAAGGATACCGCCCAGAACAATTTCCCATTCCCCCTATTAACCTGATAACCTCACAGAAATAAGCACATTACTATATACCATGTCTGATATTATTTTATTTATGTGAATAGACTCCTGTACACAGGGGTATATCGATGCGCATTAATTCTACATCAAATATATCTTATTTTACATTGAGCTTATTTCACGAGCTGTAAATACCAGATAAACAAGCGTTAATTCGCTAATTGATCCATGAGTTTTGCTATTAGTAATATGAGATGTTCGTGGCAATTAGATTCGATTGAGAAGTAAAATGGCAGCACTATTGAAATAGTTTGTTTATCAACAATACAATGCAAATCGTGATTTTGAGCGTTAGAGATACACTCTAAAAATTATCTGACGGTCCTCAAATGAAGACAACATAAGGAGATATTTAAGAAATGAAAACCCTTTATGTTGCCACAGTAAAAAGCCCCAGAGCTACCAATAATTTTACTGATGTCGAGCGAAGATGTCCGAAATAGAAATTCCCCTATATCTAACGATAACAACATACTTTATTTTAGCCTTTTCCCTGGGGGCATTGTGCCTCTTGCATGGTAATAGAAAGTGGATGATAGTCTCTTAAAATGGTCTACCATCGCACAACCGTCTTGGAGGCAGACTCATTTTAAAAAAAGGAGAGTTTAAGATATACATATTTCGCCGAGTAACCAGAAAAGAAAACCAGCTGGATAAAATCTGGATAAAAGCCGAGCGCACAGACCCTTGAAGAGAGTCCAATCGTGTTGGCAATTAGAATAACAATAATTATTATATTTAAACATTAATTGTTTTATTTATAAACCCATCGTTATCGACACTTTGTACTCCGGTAAACTTTGGATATTCAATTATTGAGTGATGAGATTGTGTGTAACACGGTTTGTCCGACACACAATGATACCGATTTCCATTAGCCCAATTGACCCCACTGCCTCGCAGAAATAACAAATTATACTACATATCTATGTATGTTATTAACTCATTGATGAGAATAGACTTATGTACACGAGGGTATATCGATTCCCACATCATCTTACCTTAATTGGGTTATTATCATTAGTTATATGAGATGTTCATGACAATAGAGCCGATTGAGAATTAAAAAGACAGCACTATCAAAATAGTTTGTACTCAACTATACATGGTAAATCGTGAGCGTTACAGATACTCTAACAATTAAGGTAGACAAATCAGAGAAATTGTGGAGAGATTTTGTAAAAAGGGAGAAAAAAATCAAAACAGTTTTGTACCAACAGAAAATCACCCCATAGATGCCCCAGAACTTTATTTGTTTTTTTTTTCTAAGAGCGAGGATATCCGAGACAAAAAACTCACCTATGTCTAACGATAACAACGCTTTATTATAGCTTTTTTCCTGAGGGCATTGTGTCTTCTAAATGGTAATAAAAAATGGTTGATAGTCCCTTGAAATGGTGCGAAGGGCTGAAATAAAGCTTTCTGTTGCCCAGGTTAACACTCGGTATTCAGTTATTGAGTGATGAGATTGTGTGTAACACGGTTTGTCTGACACGCAATGCTACCGATTTCCATCAGCCCAATTAACCTCATTGTCTCGGAGAAATGAACACATCATACTATATATCTATGTCTGATATCATTTTATTGATTACAATAGACTGATGTACATAAGGGTATATTAATGTGTATTAATTCTACATCAAATATCTCTTTTTATACACAATACAGTGAGCTTATTGCACGAGCAGTAACATACCAGTTAATTAGCTCATTGATCCCGGAGTATTACAATTTGTAGCATGGGGTATTTATGGTATATAGGGCAGATTGAGAAATAACATGACAGCGCTATTGAAATAGTTTGCCGTCCACTATACCAGAGCCATTGCACTTTTGGGCGATAGAGACACACTTTATAACATTAGTTAATGTTTCACAACAAGTTAACAGTTTACCAGTAGTTAAAAAAACATGTTTAGGTTGAATACGCAGATACTGGTTTGCGAGTGCGCGATGTATTCCAACAATAATTGACACTAGCAAAACCAAGATCTGAAGCATTTCCATATTGCTGGAAAGCTAATTTTCCAACAATGCTATGTAAAGACAGTATTGCTACTCTTCAAACAAACTGCCCTTAGTCAGAGGGCGGCATATATATCATACATAAGTATGATACAATTATATATTGCACAGGTCTTCAGTGCTGATACAATGCCTACAGATTTTGGTTTAAAAGGTGGCTTAAGAAATATCAATTTATATGTCCAGAGTTAACGTATTTTAAATCCTCTTGGTAACAATTAATGCTTCTTTGCACTCATAGAAATAATAGTTCTTTGAGTTTTTTTTAGAAAACAGGATGGTTCTATATGGAACAATTACGACAAAAACGGTTCTTTATTTGAAAAAGGCGGGTGATTGGAGGGAGCTTTATGTTGCCATGGTGCTTTAGAGCTAAAGGGGAACAGGAAGCCGATCTGTTTGTGGTGTTGGTATTGCGTCGTGGTATTGTTCTGTATTTGTCCCGCCTTGTCGATGTTTGTTGCCAGTGGTGTCGAGGGTGGTTTCGGTCACCGATGGGACTGGCACGTCGTCATATAAGTTAAATACCCTTGAGTACGACATTAAACCCCAATTAAACAAACAATTAATATAAAAAGATAAGGATAAATGCCTTGAACAGTTGCTGTGAGAGTTTCATACAGAACCAAAAGGGGTTCCACCAGAGTCATGACTGAAGAACGTTTAAGGGTTCCATTAGAGCCATATTTGTCTAAGAATGTAGGTTTATCCTACTGTTACGTCTGTCGAATATGATTAAATTCTAGTTCTGCTCGGCACTTGGATAAGTATGCTATTTCAAATATATGAGCAATCAGATTTACCAGACAAAATCCCACATAAACACTTCATAGCTTTTACCTTCCGCCTTCTTGACAGTTGAGGAACATTAAAATATTTAAAAGCAGCAATATAACAGTGTTTATCATACATCATTCTATCCTTAAAGCATACACATTTCACAAACTTTTGCCTTTGATTCGCTCTAACCATTAAATTTGATTATAGCAATATGATGAACATATTTATGAAATCTAAAAAAAATTTTAAACCGATACTCAATTTCCTGTTTACAAAACCGACCATTTTCAACGCTTCAAAACACATAATGTGTGATAATAGTTAAGCGAGTATCGAAATAACGATTACGGTTTCATGGATCTCACAAAATAAATAAACAAAATACTAATTGCAACGATATGAAGATATTGGATGTATAAGCCTACTGATGTTAATTAAATAATTAAATGGCGGCAATAATAACTGCTTATACAGAGCATTAGTGTATCATTGTGGTACATTACCTGAAATTAGAGCCAAACTGTAAAATCTCCCCAATAATAATGGCATCATATCTAAACAACATGTGTTCTATTTATACAATTGGTGTTATTATTGTCAATATTAATATAAGAAAATATAGGTAGGAAAATTCATGGCTATGCCCAGATACATCATGCTTTGAGAGATAATATAGTGTTTTATCGCATAAGCATAATATGCGGTAATTTTGGTTTTATATTTACGTAGTAAGGTAGATATTTTGTTCCGTTTTTCTGGATGTCGCCTTTTAAGGACAATGCTCACGGGTTAGGGCTTTTTGATTGGTCTATGGACCTTTTCAAATTCTGAACAATAACTTGCAATGCGCAATAATGTTTTAAGTATATTTTGGTTTGTTTTTTTGTTCATTGGGTTAAACGTCGTACACTAGGATATTTCACTTATATGACGACGTTACCCACTTCGCCAACATGAAATTTAAAAACCACCTCCGTGATTGTCTGGGTCACGTCGGGTCACTCCTTGAAATACCTTAGGTCGACATAAAGGAACTAAAACCTGTGACGGCCGGGTATATTGCGGAAAGGTTTCAGAAAACAAATTGCAAATATTAAGATAACTAACCTATTAAACTCACGCACTGACCATTTCTTTGCTAGAGTTAAAGGTAGCCCGCTTCTATAACATACTCGGCTGTTAAACAATTCCATCCCATCGATCGATGTTAAATGCCACAGACGGGAAGTTAAAGCAGCTTAACTCCTCGTTACATTTCAGGCAGACTTGGCTTCATTTCTTGTGGACAATAAATAGCTTTTTCTTCCCTCTTAGTCATTTAATAGTACTCACCAGAGAACGAGTCTTATTGCGAACAATACCTTCCACGTCTACGGTATAAAACACTTCAAAGTAGAACTAGTTACAATTCCGAAATTAACCAATTTTCCAACAACTCATTAGCATTGGTCATCATAGATAAAAGTTTAATTTAAAATTCGTGAAAATGTCAAATTGGAAAATAATTGATCATAATCCGCATCATTGTAATTAATTAATGACGATTGAAACCTTTTATCAATTTAGGAGGAGCAATTAATAAAATGAACATAAGGCATTTTGCTTGTTTAGCACCAATACCATAACCATCGAGTCCAGTGCTACGAGCGAATAATAAATTATAATAAATTTATTATTAGAAAGCCGGGTGACTGAGTGGTTTAGGTGGACTGCATTTACTGCTGGCGACTCGGTGCCTAACTCTTAGGGTTGTGGGTTCGATTCCCGGACGGTTTTCAACCTGCAACATTTTTTGAACTGGAATCGGTTCGAACTAACAAAGTGTTATCCCAAAATAACGAAAATGCAATAAAATATATAGGTAAAGCATAGTTTTATTTCATCAGCCTATATAAAATGACAACATCAAGCACATAAACTAATCATTCATTTACAGTTGACAGCTATTTGTAATTGTACATATCCCTTTTCCTAAAGCAGTATTTTCCGCATAAATGAGTAAATTTCAGTTTAATTTACTCTCGCTAATCAGCCCGTATATACTCATAGTTTCTGTCTCTGACTCTGACAAAAGAAGGCCCTTTTATCGAGGCTTGCAAAAATAGGGTGTACTTTTAAACAACAAATTAAAAAGTCAATTCTAGTAAGAATATCAATGGTTGTCACTAAAATTGTTTTCACAACGTCAGTTAAACGATGGCTTTAGATACGACAAAAAGAACTGCACCGTGAAACGCCCTACATGACATGATCTAGTTGATTTCTCTGCAGTGATTATGTTCTGGCCATCTTCGGCACAAAATCGTCTTTTGTCAGCGGGTTTTGTATATCTACATAACCGCTGAACAGTGAGAGTAATGCAATACAGCCGTTAGATATATCAGTTTCACATTCCCAGGCTCTGATTGGTCACTTAATGTTCAGTTATACAATTCATCCAATGAAACACTGTAACACACACGCACTATTTATTTTACAAAGACCACCATTAATTTGCCACTGTTGGCGTTTGGATCCACAGCTCCCTTTTAAACAAAATCTTGACGGGATGACCGTTGAAATTTTTTAGCTAGCTTCCCTACAATGTGATAGGGGTTGCCAAGCTACCTTCAGAACGTAAACAACAGCCGAAGCATCTCTCCATCAAATGATGCTAAATACACCAAATGTCAGCTATTTAGGCTATAATTTTACATTGACCAGAAACCTCCGCTCAAGTACTTCGCATCGATTCCAAACACTCCAACACAAACAAATTTTCAGGAGCAGAATACATAAAACAAGACACCATATTTATTAAGAACTATATTCGAGGCTGACAAAACGGAAGTTAGTAAAGTGGTCTCATATCTATTACAGTAATAACCTTGGGCACCCATCCGCCGACGTTTTCGTTTAATCGTATCACCGAATGCATCACGTGAGCATTATAGCTTAACTCTTTTTTCATCCGTTTGTTAATTTTTTTTTACAAAACTCGTGTTTATGTACTGAATGAATACAACGCTCACGGCAAAGTTCGATATCTTGAGAAGTGTCAATAGTCCTTATTATGTTTTGTTTATTGTGAAGAATTATTGTTAGACATGGATTCGAATTAAAGTTACGCGGGTCCTCTCGACTCTTATGGCTGCTTAACACTGACTCAGATGTGTATATGTGTCAATGCGCACGTGCTTCTTGAAATATCTATCTATGAAGCAAAAGCGGAAATATTTCATATAATATTTCAACTCCGTATTGAAATTGCTGCAAATAGAATCTAAAATTAGTGACTTGGATCAAATTTATGAAACTTGTTTCCGGGGTCTCGGAATAAATGAAAATTTATAACATTAACCTCGTTTAAAAAATTAAAATGTCCGTTTCACTCATTAAAGGTCCTTGATATGTCCAGATTTATAGAAATGTCATTAAAGGTCCTTGATATGTCAAGATTTATAGAAACGTCATTAAAGGTCATTGATATGTCAAGATTTATAGAAATGTCATTAAAGGTCCTTGATATGTCAAGATTTATGGAAATGTCATTAAAGGTCCTTGATATGTCAAGATTTATAGAAATGTCATTAAAGGTCCTTGATATGTCAAGATTTATAGAAATGTCATTAAAGGTACTTGATATGTCAAGGTTTATAGAAATGTCCATGTCACTCTTGAAAGGTCCTGGATATGTCTAGATTTATATAAATGTCCATGTCACTCATTAAAGGTCTTTAGTGTGTCCAGATTTATATAAATGTCCATGTCACTCATAAAAGGTCCTTGATGTGTCCAGATTTATATAAATGTCCATGTCACTCATAAAAGGTCCTTGATATGTCTAGATTTATAGATACGTCCATGTCACTCATTAAAGGTCCTTGATGTGTCCTGATTTATATAAATGTCCATGTCACTCATAAAACGTCCTTGATATGTCTAGATTTATAGAGATGTCCATGTCACTCATTGCAGGTCCTTGATATGCCCAATTTTATAGAATTGTTCATGTCACTCATTAACGTTCTTGGTATGTCCATGTCACTCAATAAAGGCCCTTGATATGTCCAGATTTATAGAAATGTCCATGTTACTCATGAATGGCCCTTGATATGTCCAGATTTATAGAAATGTCTATGTCACTCA
>JAQQZZ010089273.1:6561-17992 GCA_030265115.1 Mopalia vespertina
AGATACTAACTCATAATAATGAAGATACTAACTCATAATAACGAAGATACTAACTCATAATAACGAAGATACTAACTTATAATAACGAAGATACTAACTCATAATAACGAAGATACTAACTCATAATAATGAAGATACTAACTTATAATAATGAAGATACTAACTCATAATAACGAAGATACTAACTTATAATAACGAAGATGATTACTCGTCATTAACAAGACACTCGCTTGTATCATGTAATTACGACATACTATATTGTAGTCTCAATCTAGTAACCTGTCTTGACAACAAACTCAACCCTACTTGTAATTACAGCATACTTATTTGTAATAACGAGGTAGCTTTCTCCTAATAATGGCATGGACTGAAGAAAAATACGTAGGGTGCATTGAAAACATGGACAAAATATTTAATTTTTCAAAACATCCAGTTGGTCGCATCTGGGACATGGTATATCATATCGTGTATGTCTCGGGTTATATTAATATCTGCTGTGAAATTAAATGTTTGAGAGCATCATGGTATATTGATCTGTTCTTTACAAACAGCGAGCTTCATTGGATATAATGTGAACAAGGGAGACTACTCTCTTAGTGTGAAACACACAGTTGTGTCCCCCCTTTATAGGAGTATTAAAACAGATTGGTTTTGGAATAAAATAGACAGACAACCGGTAGCACTCGATTGTATCATGGAGTTAGTTTGTATGTTGTAGCACTATTTCCCAGAGAAAGTGGACATGGAAGAGAATCGTGACACAATTAGCATCACATGATTCAAAATTTAACAGAAAAATAAATTTAAAGTAGTAGCAATTCAATCCGAAGGCTAATAGAGGTAGATAAACAACAAACAGAATTGCCCTTCATCATATCTTATCACTCCGTCAATTCATTTTCTCTTCTTCTCTCAGTAATCTAAACTTAAACAACCATTGAGTCAAAGTCTGCACGAAAGAGAGACTGCTTTCGTCACTATTTTAAGAATGTAAGATAGATTGTAACCACAGAAAAGCTATCCGCTTGATTAAAACATTCACTATACAGACGGCATGCTTAAAAGGTGATTAAATTTTGGTGTAGTGATATTTGACAGATTGCCGTAAAAGTTCCGGTCATAGTCGGGCAAATGACAGCTATACGAAAAGATAATTATATTGGATCTATTGTTATAATTAAAACTATATGGAATGTTTTCACATACATGTAATTTGTAACAAAATATATGGCTATGCGATTAACATACGCCAGTTTTGAGTACGTTAGCATTTAAAATGAATCATTCTAATGGTGACTGCTTCTTGCGTAAAATATTGTATGTAGATTTTCTGGTATAGGGCTTACTGGTGCACACAAATCTATAGCCATGGGATTTTGTGTGAATGGACTTTCTGTTAGTATTATTTTGACGAACTTTACATGTTCACAGTAAGTCAACGAGCAAATTTGCTGCTAATGCTGCTCAATTAGTTAGGCCTAATGCCGACGACGACTGCAACCTGTTAAAGTAGTGCACGGATCTGCAATGATTACGATGAACCTTATTTTGGTGACCCAAAGGTCCAGTCTGTGGTAATAAGCAAGATGGAAATGATCGATTGAGAGGTGGGTGCACGATTGCCTTTTCCCGCGCTTTCTCGCGTTACTTGTCAATTACAGGCAGTCAGCCAACGTGTTATCTTTAACAGCACGTGACGTTTTACCTAGAATAAATAATAATATAGCCTATAGGGTGCACCTTAATGTCGATAAAGGCTATTCCAAACAATCTTGATTTGATGAAAAGACTTCATCATAAATAGTCATGGTCGCCCAAATTAAGTTAATGTTGTGTTAATTACACACATGATTGTACTTTTTATTCTCAAGAAGCAGAAGTTAGAAGCTTTTTGTTACGTATATTAACAGGTTGTTCGTTGTGTGATAGGAGTGCCGTTGATACTATAGATCGTGTTAGGGGATTTGTGTCGCGCGTAGTGATGTGGGTTCCGTTGAGTGTTATGGGTCCTGTTTAGTATATATATGTTGGTTCCGTTGAGTGATGCGAGTCCCGTTAGTGATGTCGTTCTGTTAGGTGATGTGCGTCTCATTAAGTGATTTGGGGTCCCATTTCGTGGTGTGGGTTCCGATGCGCAATGTGAATTCCCATTGAGTGAGGAAGATTATGCAGGGTGTTATAGGTCCGGTTCATTGATGTGGGTTCCGTTGGGTGTTATGGGTCCCGTTTATTGACGTGGGTCAGATTCATTGATATGGATCCCATTGGGTGGTATAGGTCCGGTTTATTGACGTGGGTCCGGTTCATTGATGTAGGTCTAGTTCATTGTCGTGGGTCCCGTTCATTGATGTGGGTTCCGTTGTGTGTCCTGGGTCCCTTTTATTGACGTGGGTCCGATTCATTGATTTGAATCCGGTTGGGTGTTATGGGTCCGGTTTATTGACGTAGGTCCGGTTCATTGATGGGAGTCCCGTTAGGTGTCATGTGTCCGGTTTATTCACGTGGATCCCGTAGGGTGATGTGATTCCTGTCAGTTGGTGAAATAGGTTATGTTGTGTGTTATTCTGTGATACATAAATTTCTGTTGAACACGACTATACCTCTGATCTTCATGCCCTATATAAACATTCCAATTCTGACTGGTCATATTACACTTGTGACTTGTCTATCAATACGCTTATTTATCTTCTGGTATATATACCTGTCAATGCATGATAGTAAAGTAAGCAAACTGTCATCGGAATATTAAACCTACGTCTCTTATTCCATTGAACCATTGTCAAACATCAGGTAACACTAAACTTGGCTATGCCAGAAAAAAATATTCCAATTTGTTTTGCCAGTATTCAACAGATTCTTCGTTTCTTTTTAATTTGATTGGGGTGTAACGCATTATTTAAGCTCAAGTCACTCATATTGCGCCGAACCAGTGGGAGTGTGAAGTAAACCACCAAAGGCGTCACTGGTAAAACAATAACAAGACGACATAAGCACAAGATGGAAAAACGTAGGCGGAACAAAATATCGTGCCAGGCCCTTTGATCTGAGAGCGGCACAAGAGAAACAGGAAACTGTTCACAACCACCTGCTTCTAACTCCCCTTATCTACCTGGATAACATATAGACAGAGCCTAGCGGATTCAAGAATGGTCTTGAAATGTGTGAATTATTATGCTAAACTAAAAAAAAAACAAGTTAAAGAATGACGCAATCTTATATTTGACTCATGTAAGTAAAATTTCCTGTAAAAATACCAAGAACAAAAGATGACCTAGTTCAAGCTGCTACAGACACAAAAAAGTGTTAGCCCTCCAGTGTTATTAGATCAAACACTGACTGAATTAATAGCCAATGTTTAATGCCTGTTTGAGACACTTCAGATTTTGCAGATTCCACAGAAAAACTTGCTTGTTTATCGAAAACGTGGGAATCAAAGAGTGCCTTATTCTTTAAAAATTAGGCGTGAATTTGTGAAAAGGTTTTCCCCAAGATACATTTGTTTTTATATACGGTTTCTGAAGGTTTGGCAGACAAAAAATTCCACTGTCATCGTTGAAAGCAAAATTTCGAAAAAACGAAAAATTCAATACTTCAATAAGTAATTTATTTCGTGTTCTAGTATTTACATTCAGAGAAATGAAGTACCAAACAGGTACTGTATTTTTTGTGTCGACATAAATGCAATCTGCCATAAGTTTCAAAGTTATAATTGGATTTTCACATATTTGTAAAACCTGAGTATATTTGTAAAACCAAAGCTTTCTAAAAATATATTCATAAATAATATTTCGACGTAGGGCAAAGTGGTGCAAAACGCCCACATTTGATATTTTAAAAAGTAAAGCGAGCAGCAATGGGCTGAAACTCATTTTTAACTTGGTTTATGTCATTTTAAGTACCTCTCAGAAGCAGAGCTTGTTCTGCGAGAGAATAAGACTAGGCATGATTCCTAAATCTCTATTTTTGACAGTTTTTGATATAACAATAGGGTTGCCTGATGTATCTAGTTGCGAAGTTGTTGCCAGTGGTGAACTTATATCCAGGTATGTGATAAATTATTTATCTGGTTTCGTATTAAATGGAATAGATGCATGCCCATTTTGTTTCTTAATTATATAATTTAAAACGTATTTCACCTCTGTGGTACAGAGGGGCAAAACACCACACAACGCCTGGGACAAGGCGCCTACATGCTATTATTGGGGCTCCACGGTTTATAATGAACGGAAGAGTTTTGCCCCTGCCGAAAAGAACATCGAACCCAATGCCGAAAATTGACAGGGTCCCCAGTTATATTTGGGTCCCATATTAAACTTGGAAATTAAGGTGTTTTAATGTGTCTGTTGGGAAATGGTCAACTATATTCCTTTGGCTGTATGCATACAAGTGCCACAAGTCAGTTTTGTTAGTAGAGGGTAAAGACAGGGCTGTCACATATGGTTTTGCCCCTACGTTACGGCCTCAGGCAATGGGCAACAAGGCCCAAAAGACCACTTTCTATTTGATCAAATACGTTCGTGTTAGGACGATGGTTTTATTGACAAAGCAATTTAACAAGTTCTCCGCCAAAAATTGGTAATGCTTTCAGTTGACAATAATTAACGCTGACAAGAAAAGGTTTTTCTTAAGGTGGGCGTCTTGCACCACGTTACCCTATGTTCTGCGTAATTATGTGCTTAGAAAAAGTGTTCTCATCCGATCAACCCAGGTATCATACAAGACCTTAAATTAAACAAAATTCAATATATTTGCACTTGTGAAAAATGAAAAAGATTGGCAAAGTCGGTGCGGACACGTGTATTCAACTTCAGCACATCACTCGACAAACCTGCCTGGCTTTTTACGGTATGCATTGACGTGTAAATTAAAATTGATTATCTGAGCGAGTTTAATAAGCCTAGATTACACAAGGTAGATAAGGGATCATATCGGCTTTATTGATCTGGTCGCAGACATTAGACCCCACAAGGTGGTATCAACAAGCACTGTCCACTTGGAATGTACAAACCATATCGTGTGTCAGAGAATTGCATGTCAATCTAAGAGTCAATAGGTTAGACTGTTACCCTCACTGTATCGATAAAACGAAAATCCTGTAAAGTGAAATAATTACGCGGAAAGTTCAGGTTATGTAGCGGTATCTAATTTCGCAATTATGTCTTCCTGTATAAAGTCAGAAGTATTTTTCCTTATAAAAATAATACGAGCATTTACCGTTGATTGCACTATGGAATACCATTATTCGTGATAATCAGTGTGAAGAGACTTAAAAAGCCCATACTGTTCCCGCGAGAATTGTCTTCTCCAATTAAGATCGAGAAGAAGCGTACATCCCCTTCCTCTCGGGTTATAAGGTTACAGTGCAATTATGCAGTATATGCCATTTTGTATATCATGCACAAATTATCGAAGGGTGTTTTTAAAACACCCATAGTTGGAACAGAAAGATTTTTTGATGTATTATTTATGCTTACTACAAATTCTCTCCCCTCTTCTAATATGGCGCGTATGTACGTAAGTTTAGAACATTAGCTAGTTAAGGGGCGACATCTCCATTGGGAATGCAGAGGCGCCCCAGATTTTGTTTGATTGGGGTTTAACGTCGTACTTAAGATTATTTCACTCACATGACGGCGTAACAGCCCAATGGGTGAAGCACCCCCCACTGGTAACAAGCAAAAACATTATAGGACAAATACAGGACAATACAGATATATCACAAACATATCGGCTTCCTGTTCCTCTTTAGCTCAGAAAGCACCAGGGCAACAGGAAGCTCCCTCCAACCACCTGTGCTTTAAGCTTGGAATCCTTAATGTTTATAAATGGTAGAAATAAGGAAGCACCCATTGAAGCCCCCTACTAATAGATGTTTTTTTAGTGTCCTTTCCGCTAACCTACCCTATGTTTATAGTTGATATGTTGACACAGTTCATGGAGATCAGTATTACTGCTCAGCTCTTTAGGGTTCCCTTCACCTATGGCTGATAGCAGCAGTCGATGAACCTAAAAAGTTAATATAATTCAGTGTAAACATAGTATAACATTTCATGCGCATACATGTAACAGTGATGTACTCAAACAGTATACAGTATACTGACTATATGGCTCCTACTGAAAACAGTTTGTACAGACAAGACAGCATCTCATGTTTAAATAAAGTTTAAAATGGGTATTATTATTATAATAAAATGTCAAGTGTGTTGCTCTGTAGGAAATTATAAGTGTGATGTTCATCAAGTGCCTAAAGACAGCCTAAATTAACTGCCTAGGGCTCCGAATGAATGAACATTACTACATCTACACTTGTTTCATAGATTTGATATTCCTGGGTCACTCATTAGATTGTTTGTTTGATTGGGGTTTAATGTTGTACTCAAGGGTTCCGTATTTCACTTATACTGTATGTCAAAGGATTGTCCATTTCACACTATTCCTTGCTTAGATAGTAAATAGGATGGAAAACCAAGAGGAGACCTTGTAAAAATAAAAACCCACTGAGCCACATCATGTGACTCGCTCATATACTTGATGGCAACAGAGGGACTGGAACCTGTGTGCCATACATCAAGGTAGGATTAGTAGGTCCACATGCTAACCACTAAACTACAGCTCTCTCTCATTAAAGATTCTCTATTTAGAAAACAATGATCCACTACATCAGGCACTGTCGTTTTCATCCAAAGTCATTGTCTCAATTGTCATAATAAAAACGTGAGTCAGTGAAAAAAGTCACTACTAACAGCTGTGATTGGTCACCACTTTTGTTAAATCCACACTTACAACAATATTCAGCAGCTATTTAGATCTGGTTTTGATCAAATCGAAGTCTATTTACCTTAAATATAATGAACAAATTTAGAATCAATCTTCTTAAAGTTTATATTAGTCTGAATATAATGAGAAGGATAAACAGCTATCTTACTATAACGTCGGCATATCTCCTGATGGGTGAGGTGAAGTGTGTGTATCTGTCCAGAGCCAGCCCATAATGGAAGAACTGGTCTCTGGATATAGAGCCCGTAGAGAAATACATGGCATTAGACATTGCTTGGGTTGCCAGGGAACGCAGCAACTGTGAAGAAAAATAAGATATTCTATTACTGAAACAGTTTTTGTTTTTAGTTTTGGTTTTCCAAAAAAGTATACAAGCTGTATGTAGAATCAATTCTGAAGAACCAAACAAGATGAATAGATATTGCTCGGGTGGCCAGAGAATGCAGCAATGATGAAGAAAAATAATCTAGTATGGAAAAAGCCTATATGAGCCATTCATAATCAATGCTGAAGAACCAAACAGGATGAATAGCCTGTTGCTGCTCTAAAACAAGCAACATATAAGCCTGTCAAACTACATGTACATGCCAGGGAGAGACAAATACATTTATGTACCAAATACATCAGAATCTCATTAAATAGATGGATGAAACTCTTATATACTGTGTGCTTGTAGCAATACGCTCTAACTGACTCACAAGTTCAAGAGCACTGAAAATATCTTACAATAACTGTTTCATTGATAAATTCAAGAATACATCTAACATAAAAGCGTAATATTTGTACAGAAATCCCATTGGAATGGTCTCAAATGTTGTGTATTGCAGCACATGGTCTTATAGTAAGTGTATTATTTATTATTCACTGATTCAACATGAGAGCTTCCATGATGCTTCACTGTTGGTTCAGACCTCAATCAATCAAAAGGCCACATCATTTGGTACAAAAGTTGAGACGGAGCCCACTTCTGTTGACACAGTTTATTCTAGTGCTATGTCTGTTAAAGCAGGAATAGTTTCCTCAAAATCATGTTCAAATTGTACGTAGGAGTGTAGTAATCAACAGTAAGTATTTTGGAAAGAGCCTAGTGAACTGATGAGCAGACTGAGATTACTTTGTCATAAGATTGTTCATCGTGAACAGTTCACTGCCTTCTGTTCAGTCTTTACTCCACAAACGAAAAAGAAATGACGATTTAAGTCTTTTTGGCCACTTACCTTGTTAACCATTGGGTCGTTAGGGTCAACACACCTGTCCAGGGAATCAGCCAATGCCTTGTTGGAGTCTGTCTGAATATTAAAACCTTTTGATTTGGCACACTCCACAAGGTTTTTAAAATGATTCTCCCGAGGTAACGGATGGTGGCGTAACTGTAAACACAAACCAATCAACAGACAGTAAACAATGGTTCAAGTCTTGATTTATACATCATATAAATGCAGTAAAATAATTTCACAACAATGTTTTTCTCGTTAATGATCAATTCTTTTTAATTCCAATAGTGAATCTCTGAAGATCTTCAACCTATAAAAAATATATAAATAATAATAAAAATAAAAAAAAACAACTGGACACTTAACAGTCAATTTAGTTGGTTTATTTTGATTGCTGTATAACTTCACACTCAAGGGTGTTTCCCTTATAAAAGAACATGGGTAAATAAAGGAGGTATACTGCTACATACCAACGCTTGGTTTGGGAAGGTGTCTGCTATTTTTCTGGCTACCCAATGGTTAGCAAAGATCATACACTCTGCAATCGTTTCATGAATCTCCAGGTGCTGCGAGAAAACAGGTAACATAAACTTATTGATAAGATTAGTATTCAAATGAGAATTTAGGGTATTTAAGTACTTATTTGATTACTGCATACATCCACATTACCAATTAACAAATGATTTGCTGCTGTCTCAAGTTGAGCTCATTCCTCTTCTCTAGGTACTTAAAGTTATTTCCCTCAGACACATGACAGCGTGCAAGCCCAATGGTTGAAGGAAACGACCCTCGATGCCAGTGGCAATAAACAAAGACAAGACAGGACAATTACCAGATGTGATACAAAGACATCACAAACAGATCATCCTCTTGTTGTCCCTAAAGAGAATCAGGTCAACCCTTAGCCAGGTTTAACAGTGTATTCATAGGAAACTCAAACCAATTTACCATCATTCAAGAGCCATTCTTAAGGTTGACTAAGATTGGTCATCCAGGAGGTATTTTAATAAAAATATGTCTTACAAAAATTAATTATAAGTAATATCGTTAAAGAAATTAAAAATATTTTTTGCCAAATTTTTCTAACAATAAAATAAATTTTCTCACAATAAATGGAGCAAAATGAACCTAACTTACTGCTTTTGGTGCGAGGTCTTCTATTTTCTGTTTGTCATCTATTTGTACCTGTACCTCGACCCCTTCTAACTCCAGAGCCCCACCCTGTGTGCGGCGACTCTTCAGGTGACGGGCTACATCCATCAAAGACAGCACAGCACACTTCAACTCACTCAATCTGAGGAAAAAGAGAATTGAAAATACATACTCCAACACAAAATACATATATCAATGACAAGGTTACAATATTTGTTCGGTGTTGAAAACTGTACTACATTTTAGTATTTCAATGAGATAATAGAGATTTCGCCTTGACTAGTCCATGTGACCAAAGTTCAGGAATCTGCTCAAAGCTTTCAAGTTTCTGCTATATTAAGAAAAGGATCCTTCAGAATATGCAGCTGTTGAACACAACCTCAAGGCCATTTCACTTTGGTGAGCTATTTTGTTAGGGTTTTAATGTCATACCCAGGAGTATTTCACTTATATGATGATGGATTGTCCTCTTCACACTCTGCCCTTCTCAGGGGCTTAGCCAGAAATCAAAAGTATGGTGTCCAAAATGGTCATTTTGCTTTACTTTTTAAGTAACTGGGTGTCCAATCTTTACAGTTTCCCTATCTCCTGCACGTTAAAGTTTTTTAAAACAGAGTGTCCAAATAAGGCAATTTTTCAATTCAGGGTGTCTAAAAGGATGGGTGAACACCCCTCTGCCTAAGCCCTTGGCCCTGCTTAAATACAGTGGAAACTGTGAGGAAACCTCATACAAATGACCCCAGGGATTGCTGAATCCATCCTATACCTGTCATGGGCATTCCAACCTGTGAGAGGTTATGTGAAGGCAGATCAGTAAGCCTAACTAAACATCTGAACCACAGTAGTGGACCCTTTTGTGTAGCGGTGTACTGCCAACAATGAAGAGCAACACAAACATTATGTCCATGTGCTAAAAAGGTCAAGAAATTTGGACAGTCTGTGTAATCAGGTGTCTGGTATAGCCAAAGCTCTATCAGCTTATTAATCTTACCAGTGCTTCAATGGTTGGCGTTTAACCCTATACCTAAGGGCATTGCACATACACGACAACAATGTACAGCAAACAGTAATTCAACTCAATCATTAGGCCATAATTAATCGCACTGGCAGAAAAATGTACTTGTAAACTATTAAATGACAATTGATAAATGGGCTCCAGTTCTTGCAGAGACCATTGAAATGAGTTGTTATTGGTAACTTACTATCTTGGGAAACGTCAAAAAAGATTGACATGCTATGGAAAACAAATAATTAGCAAACACTGATTTTGGGGGGTTAAAAATAATCTGATCAACAAAAGGGTACTTTTAAGAAATAGAAAACTAACACATAAGTATAACTAAAGACAATAGGTGAGCGATATCTGACACCAGAACAGGTCAGTATATTCAAATTATCAGATCTGATAAACCCTGATACCAAAAATACAGCCAAGAAAAACTTCTTGGCTAGATGGCAAATTTGTTTGAATGAGTTTAACATCACATTTAATTATGTCTTACTTATATGATGGACTGTTAAGTTCTCACACTGCCTTACTAGTTGAAAGCATACTACGGACACATGCCCTCAGGCCTCCGGAAGGAAGGAAGGAGAAAAACGTACAAGCTTTATGTCCGATTCTAGTAATGGCAGGGATAATAATCTGCAATATTCAGACTCGTGTGTGATAAAATAAAACATTTCCCTACCAAACATACCTTTCTGTCACAATGTTATTTGACAAGTCTTGAAGTTCAGGAATATTAGATATTAACTCTTCTTCACCCATCCCATCATGCATTGCTTGGGCAATCTAAACAAACAACAATAGCCTCTTATAAAAGTAATAATATCAGATTTATAACCACAATACACAAGTTACCGATGGTGTTGATTTGAGTCTTTAACTGTAGCAAAGAAGTACACTAACAGCCTAAATCAAAGTTCAAAATCCAATATAAAAACCTTATTGTTTAACACTAACACTCTTACCTCATAGAACAGTTTATATTGTGACCGGATTACAGTTTTACCATACCACACATCAACAACCTCCATCTGCTCATCTAACTCCCACATTACACTAACAGCATACCTATAACATAGTCATACTTCAAATCAAAAATCATTTAATTATGGGGTTTTATGAAGTACTCAGGGTTGTATAACTTTAACATCTATTCATAGTAAATACAACTATTGTGATACTAAACATCAATTGATAGTCAGTACAACTATTGTGATACTAAACATCAATTGATAGTCAGTACAACTATTGTGATACTAAACATCAATTGATAGTCAGT
>JAQQZZ010089284.1:0-17992 GCA_030265115.1 Mopalia vespertina
AAAAAACTACTAATTAATCGATCGTTATAGTCCTCGATTTCTTGCACCGAAAGTGGTTGATGGGCCGAGAAAATCACTCGCTTGTACCGACTAGACAATTCTGTTTTTGTAGGCCTACCGTACTGCCATCGACCACCTGACGTCCATTTTTTTTTTCATTTCTCAGCAGTATATCCTTCTCGCTTTAAAATGTCTTCCCGATTTGAGAACGATATTTGGCGGGATATGCCTTGGTCTCTCTCAGTTGGAAACCGACCGCGGCGTATTCAAACAGGACAGAATGTTTTTTGGCGAGGTATAAGAGGCCGGGT
This sequence comes from Mopalia vespertina, assembly GCA_030265115.1. Classification (NCBI taxonomy): domain Eukaryota; kingdom Metazoa; phylum Mollusca; class Polyplacophora; order Chitonida; family Mopaliidae; genus Mopalia; species Mopalia vespertina. The sequence continues at coordinate 312 of JAQQZZ010089284.1, forward strand.
TCAATATTACTTTTTTATTCGGAGGCAAGTCTGATTTCTTAATACTTAGTTCGGATGGACGTCATTCCTCTATTGACTGTATATACAATTCGTATCCGCATCTAAATCACCACTCGTGGGGTGTCTAGGCCAATAAGTCGTATTAAAGACTACTCGATTCACTCGATAAGCATCGAGTTGACGAGTGGTATTCTCCACTCGTAGTAGCATTCGAACGGAATTTACAGATCGTGAAATCGTGTTTTACACTCGAAGCAATGCTGCGGAATATTTTTGATGTACATGTAACTACGAGCAATCAACACAATGTTGTGTTAACGAGGGCTCTCGAACACACCATGTCTGACTAAATTTTTTTCTTCAATCTCGTAATTACGCGTTATTATAACTCGTTGGAACTATGACTTACTATCTCGTCATAACGACTTACTAACTCGTAATAAGGAGTTAGCATCTCCGCATTGCTAGTTAGCTATATATTCACAACGAGTAAATGTATCGTTATTACGAGTGAACTATCTCTTAATAACAAGCAAGTCTCTCGTAAATACGAGTAGATGTATGTCGTAATAACCAGTTTTATGTTGATTTTCATGTCATTAATTTTTAGCGCGACGCAGTAAACAGACGTTCACAGGGAGAACGGGAGGTGAGAATAGTACCGGTTATTATTGTAAATTTATGACAAATATTGCTTCTGAACAAACTCGTTAACCGGCCCAGAACACCATTTTTTATGTAAGTCTACGGAAGCCACTAAGAGCCATGTCGAACTCAAATCTCGTTAATAGTTACAAGTGAGTATAAGTCGTAATTACAATTTATAGGGCCTATTCTTACGCGTAATTACGAAATATAGCTAACTATAATAACGATACACGAACTCATAATTACGACTTGCATGTAAAAATTCGTAAAAAAATATTTGATATGATATTAACTGGCTTTCGTATATAGGCTGTATACAACAGAAATTAAAATGAAGTTCAGAGCGTGTCAGTTGCTGGTTTGGTTCTATGCACTATAGTCTTTGGAAGGACTCACCATATCTCGTTTCACAGGATCGTTGCCATTATGGTAGGATTGTTTCCCCGCCATAAACACGATCCTCGTTGAGTGGGGACTGTTTTTTTCTTCAGAACATGTGCACTTCAAAATCAAATTTGCATATTCTAAAGTCATGCGAATTCGCTCGGTTTTGGTTTGTGGATGTTGTACATGCACGATTTAATAGGCTTACGGCGAACAAAATCTACAATTTTGATACTAAACTAAATTAAACTAAAGACCTATCGCCGCCGAGCTTAGCGAGGAAACATGGCAGTAACGAGGCATGTCGGAACATCCGTCGACATTTTCCGTACCAGTACAGTTATTTACGGGACGGAAATGGCCGAGGATGTTCAGACATGAGTAACGAGGATCACGGGAAGGTAAGCCGATTGGGCTTTAACGCCACCCTTAACCTTATTATGAAGGAAATAAACCCCTCCGTCACTATCACAAAAGACAAGGCAGGACAATCAGAAGACATTAAACAAAACAAATGAAGGAACTATATAGCTTTCATAATCGTGTTATAGAGGCAATTTGGTATCGCAATATGACCTTTTTTTTTTATCCATATCGGTTCTGTCCTTGTAATATTGACTTTTATTCAATAAATATTCATGACAATCGCAACAAGACCGTATGTCTCTAAATTAATTGACAGAAAAAAATGATTGTGAATAATTTTGGTCATTGTTTATGGAGTCAGAAATGATATGGCAGGAAAGGGCCACAATCCAACTGGGTTATCAATTTTTTGTAACGGGATATGAAAGTTATCAACAGATCCTGATCACCATTTTACTGTTGTGTTGTTTAAAATCTATCTACTCTGGCTTATTCAATTCTTTTCGTCCTTAATTAATGAAGAAGTGGATTGTGCTACACTATATCCGAGATTGGCAAAGTGGGCCTGTAACAGATCTGTCGCAAGTGATATCACTATAAACAACACCGGTTTGTAACCATCTGGATCTAAAGTAATTTCTTTTCGTGCAATATCATCATACATGGACAACTGTGCTTAACAATTCCTTAATAATTAAATAATTCTTTAATTATCCACATATATATAGTCTAATGAAGACAAAGAGTTCTATCGAGAGAGACACGGGACACTGATTTACAAAAAATGGTGTTTTATTTGAAGAAAGAAAGATGTTGTAAACAATTACAATCATAAACAATATTATTAATATGGCAAATAAAAAAAAAATAGAAACAATACGAGATATTTACATGTCTGAAACAATCAATGGAAACAGATATTAGACCGTAATAAATCTCGTCTGTCGGTGAATTAAGTCTTGATGATCGGCCTAATCTTGAAAATTTTATATAAATATACTTGAAAACGAAATCAGAATTTAGACATTGGAACATTGTGTCTAATTGAAAATGAAGTTGTAATCCAGAGATGTATAAAAGTCTGCAGTTTCAATTAAGAGTTTAACATAATACACAAGAAGCGTAATTCCGAAAAACGATAACTTAATGTTGGCTCAATATTTCAGCATTTATAATTCTATCATCAGGAGATGGCATTATACGTGATGAGAATGGCATAATAAAGGATGTTATACTTAGTCAAAAGTTATCGTTATCCGGAATCACACTACTTGTGTATTATGCACACATGTTTACTCTGTCAACTTATGGACGCCTTCGAAACAGCTGAAACATGTCAATGTTTTATTTATAAATTATATAAAAGTTAAATATACAAATACACTCAACAAGATAAAAACCGATTCTCAAGATGTATTAACGTTCACCATATGAATAATGTATTAAATTACTTCGTTCAATAAGCTTACTCATTGAAATATTCACCAAAAGTAACAGGCTCATCTATATGTAAAATAAAGAAGTAAATAAATAAAATTTAATTTAAAAAAAAATATTTTAAATTGGGCAGAGTAAATTAAGTTCCAAACCAGCGAAGCCGCTTACCTATTCCACTTTGTATTAAATCAACAGGAATGAACCAAAACAGAATTTAACAACATTCTTAGTTGATTATGAAGGATAAAACACATTCGAATATTGCGATGTTAACACGTATAACCTACAGATACGTACACTTGAAGCAAGGAAGCATTTGTCTGATAAATTGGCACACTTCTAAACTGTCAATTATTTTTGAAAAATGCACATTAATAAAATTGAGAGTAGCTAATAAGCAATACATGAAGGACACTATTTAAATTTAAAACAAGCCAACATATGGTACCAATTACGAGGAATATGATAAGCATATACAACTGATGTAGAAGGGGTTTGTTTAAATTAAAATATACGCATTAAATGCATATAAAGTTGGTTTTTATTATAAATATAAAAATGTAACAAAAACAGATGTTAAACATGGGCATCCAGTAAGTACACGCCTTTAACTTTACGAAAGACTTCAGTGATAAGTCAAGAAAATAAATACATGGCCTCCACAAAACAAACGAGCTTCAACTACACATCTAATTTATCCTTGGAAAATCAATCGCCTTCAACTTAAAACGTCTTTAACAAATCTAGTTTGTTATAATGTACAATTTCCAAACTCAGTCGGTTCAACAGTCATATGCCCTAAATCACACCTTATAGACAAGTGCCACGAAATTAAACAAAAAATGTTCTTATTTACAACAACAAAAAGGCAAACTGGAACATCGTCAGTTCCAAATGATCACAAATAAAAGTTATTGAGGATCTCAGCGATGATCTTGTGCACATTACACCGTGTTTTTCTCCTTGTCCTCTTTCTTGACGTCAGGGTTACATTTGTAGAACTTTATCTGCAGAGAAATAAGTAAACATTAACTCGATATAACATTATAAATACTGTAATTTTTATAATGTTCATTATCTTGATAACGATTTCGAAGTTGGATTCCATAAAAAGGTTTTGTTGTTGTAAACATGTTTTTTTAAAAATGTAATTAGGTCTTTAAAGGAACGCGGTCGTGATTTCCGTGGTTAGCGAGTTGGACTACTGATCCTTCGTTGTAGCACTCACAGGTTCGAGCAGCCTCGTATGTCGACCGTCCTCCGGTATGTTAGTGAGTCACACCTACGATGTGATTCCGGCAATCGCGTGGGTGTTTTTTTATGACCTGTCCTCCCGTTTTTCCACCATGTTTAAGCAAAGTAGAATGAGAAATGGCGAATCCTTCATCATATACATGAAATACCTTTAAGTACGACGTTACCCCAAATCGAACAACACACAACAGTTCTTTATAAAACAGCTGGTTGTTTAGTCTGCCTTAGATTCATTAACATTGAATTATAATAAAGATGACGAGACTATAAGCGGATTATGGAACCAAATTATGATAAATAACTTGACTGACCTCATCAATGTATCCCCTGAAGTTGTTGAGTCCTGTGCCCATGCCCACGGTCATTGAACATGGATGCCTCTTGATAGCACCTGGGAATAAAACACAGATCGGTATTAATTCATAACACCAACATGGCTCATAAAATAATTAAAATAAATAGGCTATTCAAGAAAACAAGAAATGTCCTATTCCTGGGGCTCAAAGAGCGTAGGACCAGCACGTAACCGATCGCTTTTGGGGTCTTTGGTTCGTGCTTTGGCATTCTAATTTTTTTCCAATGATATATGGGGTGGTTTTCTTCATCCATTGAGTTGGCATGGCTTCCTATGAGTGAAATAACCAAAATTATGTCGTCACACCTTAAACAAATAATCAAACAAACAATCTCATTTGCTATACTTTACTTACCATCGGCTTCGCCAACTATAACAGTGTTATCCACCTTCAGCTCAAAGTAACTTCCGTCTTTCTGTAATTTTACCTCGTGCCATTTTTCCATGGGCTAACAAAGCAAAGAAAATCCAATTCATATTCATTGTCGTTAATGTATGGACAACACTTTTACTATTATGCCAGATATTAATTTTGTGCATACAACTTAATACCATAAGACTTATACTAGGTAAGATTGATAGTATGATAGATTGACTGGTATTCAACGCTTTGCTCACGAATATATTAACTCAGTTCATTAAAGCGGCCCTTCTAGCCAATCCCGTGGGTCAAATCCCGGTGGAGGCAGGCTATTTTTTCTGTCTCTAAATGTTAAAGATATTTATTTCTAAAAAGTTAACACACTGGTGCAGGGATGTCGAAAAATTTAAACCAATGAATGATCTCATGTTCTAAGTAAACTCCCACAGGCAAGTTTCTTAATAGATCTTAATCTCGAGTTGTTATGGCAAACTTATACACAACTCGAGAGAAGGTGATAACAAATTACATGATAAAATATGTAGCAAACAAAATATTTGTCATGGGTTAAGAATAAATCAGCCTACAAACTGGTGTTTCAGAGAAATATAAATAAACCAATGAATATATCCGCTAAACAGAAGGGTATAGTTACAGGCTGTCTGATTCAGAGGGAAGTTTCGGCTTAACCACTATATAGGTGCGTTAGATTGATGTTTCTCTTGTATGCTATAATGGGTCTTTGTGAGAGAGGAATAGAGATTTTAGGTACAAGACTGTGATATTCTTGTCTAAAGAAGCTAACAAATTGGGTCCAAGGTTGGAAATAAACATATTTCTTGTTTGACCATTTACCTGGTTTCCAATTGGAAGACAATGGATACAACGTTTGAAGAGCTTTATTTCAATAAGCTTCTCTTTCCAAACGCTTTTGTTTGGTTATTTTTTCAAAGGGAAGACTTTGTGTTTTTTCAATCGGTATGATTTCAGAATGACCTGTAACCGAATGACCGGGAAGAGGAAAAAGTTCAGCTATTCGGGAGATGAGTTGTAACCTAATACAACTTACAAGATTGTTGGATCTAATCCGAACCGAATTTTTTGTTTTACCAATATAATGTTTCAGTCACTTCCTTGCCATTGTGCCCAAGAGGGCTTACAAAGAGACCATGTCTGTCTTAGTCAGCTATTCTTTTAAATGGAGAGGATCGTTAATGTCGCCTTTGCGCCAGTCAAAGCGCTGTACGGGTTGTACCTCAAATATCTTTGTTAACGTTTAAGAAATATATATTTAAAAAAATTTAAAAATAATATTATCTATATTTAGGTAAGATAAATAACGTACAATGTTCCTAACGTTGAGAAATAAATAAACATCATAACTGTAAGGTAAGATATATAACTTACAATGCTCCCGACGTTCCGTGTGATGGTACTGCTGTCATCAAGCAGGAAACCCCCGAATAAGGTTCCGACTTTCCCGTCAGACGACAAGGCGACACCAAACGTAGCGTTACGGTCACAATCACTGTTATCAACCAACGCTACGGGTAGATTACGTTGGTATCTGTTATCTTTACGATACGTCGGGCCGTCAGCCTTGAAACGGAACGTCAAGGTGAACTGTGAACCAAAGTCCATATTGTTCAAAGCCCATACTGTCAATTTGCTATTTCCGTTGAAATAAGCAGCTTTTCCGCCAGTAGCGCCCTCAACGGACTTGATCTTGACGTTGACGTCTCCTGTACGTAGATCGTGAATCGAGTTGTCCTTGAAGTCCGCATCGAATGGGAAATAGAGGAAAGGTTCACACGCTACCTCTGTAAATGTACAGACAACCAAAATGATTACATTGTACTTTTTAAAGATCGCTTTAAAGCAAAGAAAAACAAAATCAACATATACTCAAGACCCAAGCGATAGATTACAATGTCAATTCCTTCGTACGTTTAATTGGGTTTAATGACATATTTCATTTCCACTACATTAAAGACTATTGTTTTTCTGATATGCTTTTCTTATATATGTTGTGGAGGATTTAATTTTAACAATGGTCTGAAAAATGAGGAAAAAAGAAAGTGGTTTTGCACATACCAGTGGAGAAATCCTCGTCATACTCAGAACAGCTACAGGTTCCTATGTTAAAACGTGTTCCTGGACTACATGGCATCTTAACGAAAGCGCCGCTCTGTACACGACGCATGTAGTAGCGATTATCACTTTCAACGGCACGGCTATCACAGGCTGAAAGACAATCACATTGAAAAAGTCATTTACATTGCAACTTTTATAAGACCTTTGATAAAGTAGCGACAACTGCATCATTACGGTGTTCATTGTGTTCAGAGTCTTTGTTTGCAGGATTATATAGTTACCAGTTTTAGACCATTAGACATTTGTGGCACACGAGTACATACTTTATAAACCATGTAAATGGCCAATACCTGCCCTCGAGATCTCTGTAATTACCCATAACAACTTGTCTCTGGACCTGAGATGATTCATCGGTTTTAATTAATCGGTATCCCTGTGCCCTTTTGATTAATTTAAAGTTGGCGAAATCAAACGTAATAGGCCATCATTGGTCAACATCCCAACCAGCTCGCGCCTAGTACCTGCTGCTTTTAAAGACCTGCCACTAGGATAATAAGCTTCTAGTTTTGTGTGAAAGGTTCCGATTCACAACTTGTTTTCCTGACAGAGTTATTTGCGATCAGTTAGATTCTTGATAGAGTATACTTACGTGGCATGACATTCTCGGTAAGATCGAATTTTTTCTGGCATCCTTCGGTACAGGATTTATCATCAATACAGAGCTCTTTACCATCGTCATACCTCTGTCCCACGGGACAACATTTCTTATGTGGCATAGATTTACCTCGACACAACCAATATCCGTTACAAGTCCGACCATCAGAGTACGTGGTTCGACCAGGAAGCTTACATGGGTCTGAGAAATGAACAGTTAATTGCTTAGTTAGTCATCAACACAATTAGATTAACAGTACTTTATTTCAATGAATTAAAGTGAGGGGGGTAAATTATCACTTACAATTGACACACTGTGACTGTGCAATTATCTTGACGAAAAAAAACCCACCAAAACCAACAAACTAAACACCAGCATATTTGACAAAAATGGGTGCTGCAAATTGTATTGAGTCAATCCAGATTCAAACCCTTACGACCATCAATTTCAGTCAGGCGCACTGGAATAATAACAAGGAATGTCCGAACGATACAAAATCGTATCAAGAGAGATAGGTCCTAAAAGGCAATTTACTTCAATGAATGATTGGTGGCGCCATGCTTAAGTTTATTTCACTGCGCTGTGCCTGTATTGATGCATTTCCCCTAGACAAGGCTGGTATCCCCACAAGTCCGATATCAGACCTTGTCACGCTTACTGCCCTTCGATTGTCAATCAGAGATCAAAATTAAATAGCGAAAACATTTTGACCAATTGAATGCATGGAACATTTTCCAAACAGTGTAGGCTACCGCTTCTGTTGGAATAGCATGGTATATATAGTAGAGACAGACAATTAAAAGAGGAGAAAAGGAAACTCTCAGAATAAAAAGAAAATAGGAAGAACAAACTCTGATGTAATTAATATAACACGTCAAAACGAATATCACCCAAAACTTCATGGAGTATGGTTGAATACATCGGTAACTGATGTCCTCCATGTTTTGAATGTGTGTGAGACTAAAGATAATTAATTATCTCCCTTGGAAAAAAATTGACCATGACGTAGGCCTGACGCTCTTCTTATAAACACTGTTGTTTGACGGTTTTTTACAAACCAGATCGGTTTCCCTTCCTTTAAATAAACGTTTAATGTATTTCACTGTTCGAGTCGTAAGCACTGGAATATAAGGCTTCATGGCTATATGCAACCTTGTATGGTGCAATTACTCGAATTAGGAGTGTTATGTCATCCTTGCCTGATCAGTAAGGAATGCAGTTTCACGTCCAAACTCACGGCATAGTGTCGAGAAGTTTGTATTGATGGTGAAATCAGAACTTACCGTGTTTACATTTGACCTCGTTTTGGGGTCTACAGGTAAGGTCATCCTGGGACCAGAAGGTTCTCTCGGGGCACAACATTTCAGTGCCCAGTACCGTACTGTTAGAGCCGTAGAAACAGTGGATGTATTTGTGGCAATATTTGGGATGCTTGTAGAACGGGGCACCTCCCCATAACATACACGCCTCGCAGTACTCTGCAAAGAAAAAGAAAATTCACGTAACTAAAGAGACTATGCATATTAAAGGAAAAATAAGTAAATAGTACGAGGCCTAATTTGGGACTTTCGGATTGCATAGTTACATTTGTATGTTTCTCGGGCTTGTTGTACATAACTATCAGTAGACAACTCTCCATCAGTTTTACCACTCGACTATCTCTCCTATTTTTTTTCTATTCTGTCGCGAACATTTTGTTGATCTCGAACACTATTATATATACAGGTCAATGAACTTCGGCGAATATGGTGGATAGCAATATTAGAAGGATAAATTAAATTTATCCTTTGTTTTGCAAAAGCAGTGTGTCACCTACTTCCTTATGTCTTAATAAATATATATGATTATCCCACGGTTAGCGGAAATCGGATACAACAACAGAGCTTTGTTTATGATGTGAATACAAAGGCAAAGACGGAATTGGAAAAGAGATTAACAAGACGCTTGATTTTAATTCGGGCAATCTCGAAGGATCTCGTCTGTACACAAAGGCTTGTTATCTGTTACGGAAAAGGCGATGAGCACCGGCCGAAGAAAAGCCAACGAGGAATAAAGCGGGCGAGAAGACAAACGACGGACTTCAGTTCGCAAACAAGACGACATTGTACTCTTATGACTTAACAGGCGATTGTCTTAAGCTGATTCAGATCATCTTGTCAGCTTCCCTTTGAGGGGATTTGTTTTTTGGCTGGGGGCACAGCCGCACAGACGTATTATTTCGGAAAAGTTTTTCAAATATTGCGTAAAGGCGTTCTCGAATCTAACGGATGGGCCCATACAATAGGCCTACATAATTATTACCACAATGAAAAAGGTGAGGCTAATTTCGGACTCCTAGAAGTTAAGCGTAGACGGGTGAGTAAGTATCAAAGAAAACAGCTCTATATATCACAAAATGTAATTCCAATGATTAAGAAAAACACATACATGTATATCTTATCAAAGAGGTAAAATGTTCATGGGATTCACGTTCACAATGGTTACAGGTCAGCCGTCTAACCCGGTACAATTTAGTTAACAAGAATATTCGCTATAGTTCGGACAACTTTAAGCACATTATCATGGTTATATGTATCATATTGTCTGTGTTTACACCTTTTCCTGTTTATTTCTTTAAAGTTCTCTGGCCCACGACCGTGTTACAGCGGTTAACGTGTCGGACTACTGATCAACTCACAGGCTCGAGGGCCTCTCTCGGCATATGAGGAGTATATGAGTTATTTTTTTAACGAGATTTCTTCCCGGTTAACTAGCTTAGTTAAGTAAGGCAGAGTGAGAAGTGGGCAGTCCGTTGTCATATACAAGTTAAATGCCATTGACTACGACATTCAACCCCAAACAGACCAAAATTGATCTTATACGTTAAGCATGTTTTTGAATATGGACAAAAATGTTTAATGAAACATGTTAAGACAATACGACTTTATACTTTAAAATAAAACTGATAGCAAAATTGGAAAAATCCCAAAATACGTATTCGAAGGGTTATTTCGTCACATCTGGAATATAATAAGTCGATGAAAATACTCACTGGATAGTTCCTGCATGTTTATACCATAGTATGCCTCGGTTTGTGGGACCTCTATGAGACAGACAAGTGCGACCAGTAGGCCAATGCTACACCACCCTTTACAGCCCATCTTCAGTTTAACACACAAGAAAGTTCAAGAAAAAATATATCCGTTTAAGAAGCTCTCCTTGCTGAACGACAGAAATCTCTCTCTCAAATAAAATAGTTAGCAATTGGCTTCAGCTTTTATGCGACGAACAAATCCCTATGTGAAGAGGGTTTCCTCTGACACAGCGATCCGTGTCAGTAAAGTCACTATTGTGGTGAATCGATAAGGTCCTAAGATTAACCAACTCGTACTCTAGAAGCTGATCGTCTTTCACCAATGAAGTTTCCCCAACATCTGAGTTGCCAATCATTGTCCCGCTCTAATATAGCCCGCTCAACCCGGAAAGACAGCTTACTGAATAATACTTCTAATTCGTTTATTTGTTTGAACTAAACATTGTGAAAAAAACGCTCTTGGAAGAACAAACAGCCCATACAATGAAGAAGGCATCACGTTGAATTCCGCACAAAGGCGTGTAAAGGCTACCCCGTTTAATCCTGTTTTTGCAAATTCGCAATAGCATAACAACTTGTGTGCGTCTCGTCTGTTAAAATGCCCCGGAATGCTAAAAGTTTTTTTCTCTTTAATCCTTGAATAAATGCCATATAGCAAATTGAGAATGTTCCTTTTTAAAAACTCATGGCTATTTCACAATTAAACAGATCTCCGTCCGTCCCTAATATTGCATAACTCAAAGCTTAAATCGAAGCGAAATGTAGATGTCCACAGAAAATTTGGGCAAGACAAAGACAGGAAAGAAGAAAAGCTTGCTTTCTTTCGGAGAATCCAATTCATTAACATTTTGTAGGAAAGAAAGATATGGAAGAGAATTTTAAAATTGTGACATTGAATAAAATGCAAGGACGTTTGTATGAGGTTAGGATCATAATTATCATAACATCGCATTGTAGGCGTACTTAGCATACTTATTATGTCTAGAATGCAAATATATAAATGATCTAGCTTCCACCGTTATTACATAATTTTACAAACGGGCAAAGGGACAAAGGTTGTGATATCATTCTTAAAAAATGAATTTCAATTGCAAATAAAGATCCGGTTCAGAAAACAGTGCACGAATATATGATTTTAATATACGTAATTGATCTGAAAAAACAAGAAAGCCAATGTTCTAACATTCTAAAATTTATCTACATTTGTTTCTACATTTTGTGAAGATATATACTGCTTTGGGGAATTTGATATATCCTTCTAATATCGCTATACACCATATTTGCCGAAGTAAATACAATGTGAGTTCATTGACCGGGGATAAAACAAACAAACAAATAAATTGGCCAGCAAAAGAAACGCGTAGTTGGCTGCCAGTTTTCTTAACTTCACTAATGAGACAGGCTTGATTTTAAGCCCTTTATTGCGACAGGGATTGCTCCGTTAGGCCCTGAGAAAATTGTCTTATTTACTCAGTCTTCTACGCCAGACTGGAGATAATTGCGTAATTCGAGGTTTCTTCTGACAAGCAACGTGCCAAGTGGAGTCAGATTATCTTAAGATACTCTGATTCTTCTGCGATTCACCTCCCTGTCCCTTGTTTCTTATATTAGCTTTTCGCCTTGCCAATTACCTCGTGGCTCGAAGCTTTGTACTTTCTCAACTCTCTTAGAATAATCCGGGGTTTCATTGGTATCTCAGAGGTCAGACGTCTGATCACACCAAGGTCATTTCTGTAACATCCGTGTCCTGTTGCCCTGAAGTACAGTATACATTATATCTTTTAAAAGCATAGGTGATGAATTGACGTTCCATATCATTGACTTGCTAATGAGTGTGATTTTGTTTTTTAAGACAACTTTGGGTTCAATAGGAATTGGACTATATTTATGTCCAAGCTGATTCAATGTGCAAGAGTCTAGGAGACCCAGACGCTATAAAAGCGAGGGAGTGCTACGCTTATATCATTATAAAAAGTTATTAATTTTTGCGAATTCCGCTGGCTGTTATAATCCTGTTCTCGTAAAAATTCCAATCCCTGTTTTTTTAAAAATTATTGAATGTTCGTTTTTTTTTTAAAAAACGGTTTCAGTAATATTTAAAACGGTGTTTGGTCTGTTTGCCTTATATCAACGTCATGGTAAAACAGTCCCATCATACCAAGTTACTGTTGTGACCTCGTCTTGTAAATGCCACGGTACTTTGTGGCAGCAATGGGATTTTTTTGTTGAAGGACACTTTTCTTAGTGCGGCTGTGGACTCCCAGGTTCGTCATACCCAATCCACAATAATTGTGCCACCCCGTTGTGATAAGGTTAACACTGTTCGTGAAAGACGCAATAGGGAACAGGTTCAAAATTCGTCTCTACAACACAATAGTATTAGCAAACAATAATCACGTCCCAACTATATAACGATACAATCTGTTTTAAATAAGATCCAAAAAGCTGTCCGTGTTTGTTTGTCGTATTGTAATAATGGGATAAACTAAACAATGGGAGCTTTTTTTTGGTCATATTTTAAGTGTTTTGTTTCCTCGTTGAATTGTGGAAGACACGACAATCTGTGGACTTCAACATTCATTGCCACGGAGAAAGCTAATAACAGAACTACAATGAAGCTGCGACGTTGTTGTTTTTCATGGAGGACATGCACATCAAATGACTCTTACATACAACGTATTCTACAACAATGTTTTATTTGATCGTGAGTTTCGTTGTTGCCTCGTCCTCATTCTTACTCGATGTCTTTTAGCGTTTGCAAAGCCATAAGATCCATTTAGCAGCTTGATCTGAGTACAACTCAATCAGATCACCTACTTGAAACACCTAGCTGATCCTTTGTAATTAATTGTAACAATCTGAAAACACCCAAAGTTAATATCTCTGCGCCGATTTGCAGAGTTTTGTTTTTAATTTGGCCCTATACCCTAACGATGCGAACACTATTAAGCAATTAAGTGTGTAAGCAAAGTTAAAGAATTCATTTTAATGTTCGTAATATTATGGCCCCAGTGGCAGCCTGATTTTTTTTCCTTAAATCCGCTGAGCAGAAATTCTTCAAATTGATGAATAAATAGTAACAAACTTTCATGAAGAAACTCAGCTCGCTTCGTTGTCTGCTTCACTTTCAGAACTGGGGTCTATCTAGCGTTGTCAGCTACGATATAGTTGATATGGTTACATTTAAAGCAGGCGACGGGAAAGTGAATATTTATCAGTACAGAAATGTGTAACTTTTTAAAAGATTCGTTAAAAATAAGATCATTCTGATAACACGAAATAATAATTTCATTGATCAAAATAATTTCGATTGTTTCTCTGCGGTCTCTCACTGTCCGAACTTCCTGGGTTACGGCGGCCCCCTGGTCCCTCGCCTTAAATTTGGGCTGGGATCGTTCATCCCTTACATATCTCTCCTTCTACTGAATTCCTTGATACGCCAATAAAACAAGTTAAATTAAAATAACATTTATTTCGAAGTGGTTCATTAAATTAAATCCCTCCTGTTATGTTCTTGAAATCATGGCCATTCACATTTCACAATGCAGATATTCATCCAGGTATTTAGCCACGATTAAACAATGACCGGAACTGAAAGCTTGACTTCCCTCTAACTTTATCTTTGATAGACCCACATAATTAATATGTGGTACAACCTTAGACATTGGGCTGTGTTTTGCGATGGGGATTCTAATTTTAACATTTTTTTAAACAATGTTTGAAATTCTCTATACTCGATTAAGCCGCGAAAATACAGCATAAAATCCTTAAACAAAGCAGCCCTGTTAGCGAAGCTACTCCGACGGTACAAGAAGATTTGGCTTGCTGACTGGAACTACGTGTTTCGTGTAACATGCGGCAACCTCTCTCTTTGAAACCTCTCGGGACAGTTCACAAAGGGATTTGTAGCTCACGTGTGTCTCTTCACACCTATGCTTAGGATTAGCCCAAGGGATAAAAAGAGCCTGTAGCGCGTGAATGTAACTAAGTAAGCAATATTTTGGGAACTTTTCACATAAAGTTCATTTATCACGCATGCGAGCATCGCATTTTGAAAATGTCAAAATATGCAGCTATTGGAAATGTTTTCTTTCGATCATATTGGAATATGGAGAAAGTAAATCACAAATAAGACTATAACAGCTGACTAAAATCTATGAACCCATCTAAATGATACAGATGTGAAAGTTGTCAAATGAAGTACAGGCGCTATCTAAATTGTTCTTAAAATAAGAACAATATATTCTGCATTTATAAATATTTTTAATAGCACTATAGTTTTTACCACGCCAATTTAAGGTTTAATAGCGATCTAAAATCTGATGAAACTGATGCTAAAATTTTGTACTTCTAGAAAAAGTCGTAACAGTTAATTACTATTACAGATGAACATTCAAACAACCCTCTCCTGAATATTAAACCAAATCACAGACAGGGACATCAATATTTAGCATTGTCACACTTCGTGTGCTTGGTAATAACATCAGAACTTCAAATTATTTATATATTTTTTATGGTTATGGTGTATATGTGCATCCTTATAAAGGAGTGAGTTCACAATCGTCTCCATAGAATCAGGCGTTCAATCGCTCAGCAATCGACAAATAGCTTAAGACATCTGTAGCCTTTTGTTGATATGTGGAAATGCCATCGACACTGTAATCAGAAAGATGCTATGAAGATTTAAGTAGCACCGCTGGTTTTGGTCATCCAGTATTTTAGCAACAAGATTGGCCAACGATTTAATCGCGCTAGTCTGACTTGACCAGAAAATATAGATTATATTGACCAGTGTTAACCAGTTTAATCGCGTTGTGACTGAGCTTTACCGGAAAACACAGAATATATTGACCAGTGGTTACCAGTTTAATCGGCGTTGTGACTGGGCTTTGCTAGAAAACACAGAATATATTAAACAGTGGTTACCAGTTTAATCGCGTTGTGACTGGGCTTTATCAGAAAACACAGAATATATTGACCAGTGGTTACCAGTGTAATCTCGTTGTGAATGGGCTTTATCAGAAAACACAGAATATATTGACCAGTGGATATAAGTTTAATCGCGTTGTGACTGAGCTTTACCAGAAAACACAGAATATATTGAACAGTGGTTATCAGTTTATTCGCGTTGTTGCGAGCTTTACCAGGAAACGCAGAATATATCGACGATTGGATATCAGTTTAATCGCATTGTGACTGGGCTTTACCAGAAAACACAGAATATATTGTCCAGTGGTTATCAGTTTAATCCGCGTTGTGACTGGGCTTTTCCAGAAAAAACAGAATGTATTGACCAGTTGTTATCAGTTTAATCCACGCTGTGTCTGGGCTTTACCAGAAAACACGGAATAAATAGACTAGTGGTTATCAGTTTAATCTGCGCTGTGTCTGGGCTTTACCAGAAAAACACAGAATATATTGAACACTGGTTATCAGTTTAATCCGCGCTGTGTCTGGGCTTTACCAGAAAACACAGAATATATTGACCAGTAGTTCTCAGTTTAATCCGCGCTGTGTCTGGGCTTTACCAGAAAAAAACAGAATATATTGACTACTGGTTACCAGTTTAATCGCGTTGTTGCGAGCTTTACCAGAAAACACAGAATATATTAAACAGTGGTTCTCAGTTTAATCGCGTTGTTGCGTTCTCAGTTTAATCCGCGTTGTTGTGAGCTTTACCAGAAACAATTTTTATTTTCTGACCAGTGGCTCTTATGAAGTGAATCAGAAGCATGCCGTTTAAAAGACAGCAATATTTTCGATATCAGAAGCACCAAACAGCTTTCTCTTACATGTCATGAGGATTTAAACGAGCTGTATATACACAACATATATTTTGGTACCACAAGTTGTTACATTAAAATAACCCACCTAAGGGTAGCATAGCACAATAAAAACAATGAACAAATTGCGTTTTAAAACCAAATGATTTATTGATATGACTATTGTGACATAAGAATGTTTGAAGCAAAGTGAGAGATGACTGAATAGGACCAACACCAGATATAGAGACAGATTCTAACTTATTTTATTAGGTTTCAGTAAACAAAATTTATAATTTACTTTTTTAGTTTACTAAATAAAGAATTTATACTTTACTAGCTGCTATATAAGAAGCTGAAAGCTATTAATGCCTCAAATGTTTAATTAGGCCTCAAATAATGGTCACAAACTCTCTCACTCAGGAACACTCAATGTAGGGCTAATCATTTGAAAATGGCTACCAGTTTACTCCAGCCAATAATTTGACCGAAATAAATGTTGTTGTTGTTGAGCAAAATGTTGGCTTGGACAAGTCCCTATAAAACCAAGAGAAGTCCTCCACAAGGCAAATTACAAATTCACACAACATTTTGGGTTTATCTCAATACCAGTTTCTATAATGTATTTTTTTATTTTTTGTTTTATTTATAAAATAAATTACAGACCAATTAATAATATTATATGATACAAAACTTATGTACAAAAGTAAGAATAATATATAGTATGATAGTACTAATAACACAGTTACCCTATATAATCACTCAGTGAACAAATTATTCTTGGAACATTTAAAACAAGGAAACGTCTTCATAAGCATGGCCTATACTGTCTTATTGATAACTATATATTAAACACAAACATTAAAAACTAATTTAGCAGTGAGGAAGGATTATTAAAGTTCTCATATAATGTGTTCTACTCTTAATGTTTTTTACCTTGAAAATGTATACTAAACAAAAGCATGGAAATCAAGCACTGATTATTGCAATAAGGCCGTCACAAATAATATATTTGTTTCCCGTAACAAGAATATAAAAAAGTGGGTAGGTAGGCATTTTTTTTTTTTTCATTATTATTTTTTTTTAACTAATAACATAAAAAACACTTTTGAATATCTGAATAAAAAAATTTATACATGTACTTGTTATTTTAGGCCTTGCTGAAGGCCACCACTTATTTAATGGCAGTGTATTCAATTTTCATTGAAAAAATAACATTACCCATGCTTTTTGGGTGAGGACGTTTTTCTTTTTCTAATTCATGTAAAGTAGTTCCCCATTTTCAGAAAAAC
>JAQQZZ010089295.1:0-17991 GCA_030265115.1 Mopalia vespertina
CAGGTGACGCCACCTGATGGCAAAGTCTAAATTGGGTTTCTGTATGTTTACTTGAAAACTTCTTGTGAAATTCAAACCAAACTAAGTGTGATTGTTCCATGGGACAATACGTCGCTTGGGATTAGTTTGGGCGTATGTCGGATTACAGGTGGCGCCACCTGGTGGAAAAGTCTAAATTTCGTTTCTTAATGTTAATTTGAAAACTTCTTGTGGAATTCGAATCAAACTTAGGATGAGTGTTCCATGTGACAAGACGTCACTTGGGATTGATTTTGGCGTTTGTCGACCTACAGGAGGCGCCACCTGTTGTCAAAGTCTCAATTTGGTTTCTGTATGTTTACTCAAAAACGTCTTGTAGAATTCGAATCAAACTTAATATGATTGTTCTATGTGACAAGACGTGGCTTGGTATTAGTTTTGGCGTATGTTGGACTACAAGAGGCGCCACTTGGTGGCAAAGTCGAAATTTCGGTTCTGTATGTTAATTTGAAAACTTCTTGTGGAATTCGAATCAAAATGAGTAAGAGTGTTCCATGTGACAAGACGTCACTTGGGATTGATTTTGGCGTGTGTCGACCTACAAATATAAATTTTATTTCTGTATGTTTACTTAAAAACTTCTCGTGGAATTCGAATCAAACTTTATGTCATTGTTCCATGTGACAAGACCTCGCTTGGGATAAGTTTTGGCGTATGTCGGACTAGTGGTGGCAAAGTCTAAATTTAGGTTCTGTATGTTAATTTGAAACCTGCTTATGGTATTCAAATCAAACTTAGTTAGTACGAGTGTTCCTTTTAAGACATAGTTATATTAACATATTCCACGTGTGAAGATGTCGTGTAGGATTTTGTTTGGTGTATTCTTGTCTGGTAACCTGGTGGATTTTAATATTCAAGTGACAAGATTTCTTCGGGCGTATATTGCGACTCACTTGAGCTCTTGTTTTTATTTTGATAGATTTTATTTTCCGTTACAAAGATGTACACCTATATGATATTACAGTCCACCATTCCATTGTAAGATATAAGTTCAACACACTTCGGACTGCACTTTTTCACACGGCTCTGTACGTCTGATATACTTTATATTTTGGATCATTTCCGCTATAAAACTAACAACGAATTCCCCCTCCGCCTTTCTTTCTCTCCTATTCAGCTTTGAGATTTGGTCTGGTCTGGTCAAGTGAATAACGAAGTAGGCAATATGGACTAAAGATTGTAATAATGACGAGATCTTACTTCTAACTTAGATTGGAATAAACACTTAACTTCCCAGGGATCGCTAAAAGCACACGTACAAATTAGGATAGGATAAAAATACCCAATAAACTACCATTAAACTACTCTTGACTCGTTGAATTCTAACAGATTACCTGAGCAGGAACTAGACCAGACCTCATCGCACTTTTAATCAAAGGTATATCTATTATAGAGAATGTGTTCCTGTCTGAGCCATTGATCTGTGTAAACGCATCGTTAGTAAAGGGATTATTTATTTGGAAACTCGAACTTCAGGGTTAATGTGATTATCTCTTAGTAGCCGTGACATCTTCAAAAGTAAGTTAAAGTAACTCTGTATCTTGTTAAAAAAGACACCATTACTCTCCCAGTCCAATTAGCTGCTCATCTCATCAAGGGGAATATAGTCTGTTAAGTGACTGCCAAAAATCATTTCGATCAGTGTTTATCCATTTTTGAAGGATTTCCAAACCCTGTAAATGGCCCTACCAGACGCGCCGCTTTCTCAGAAAACCAAATGAATTCGGCTTTGATACATTATATCTCCATTTCAGATCTGAGAATCCAATAAACTCCACCACTTAGTTTAACAGGTTTATTATCCGCCGCCCCAACGATGTTGGCGGGGGATTTAGAAATGGGTTCTGTCCTTCCTTCACATTTTTGTTTCCGAAGCATATCTGGAAAACCGTCAGATATTTTTTCATTTGCGTTCTTAAGTGGTTTGTGTTGATATTTTTTACGTTTGTACAACGCATAACTATTTTTCATGTTTGCTATGTTTTACGTCGAAGTTTAATTTTGACAAATTTTTCAAGAGCATATTTCGACAAGCGTTCAATATTTACTCATCAAATTTGTTTTTGCTTTCATTTGGGGCTTGTGATGCCTTGAGCTATTTTAACATTTCTACAGCACATTACTTATTTGCATATTTTATAGGTCAACAGTTACTATGTGCCATTCTCTTGCTTTCGGACCATTTCTCGAAAACAGTTCAATTTTTTCTTTATCACACTTTATTTATCTATCGTGTACTTAATTGGATCCCTTCGCAATGTGTATGGTCCTGTAACTACAGTTGCAACGTTTAATCACCCGCCTTTGGTTTCTGGAACCTAACTTGAGAAACTTTCAATATTTTTTAACCATCTGTTTAAGTAATTAAATTAGGTACGGGTTTTTTTAAATATTTATTCTGAAACACATAATTTGCATATTGTAGTCTTATATTTCAATGGTTAGTAATGTTTCCGAAGCCTATATCGTGAACGTTTTTTAAAGCTTACATGCAACGAGAGCATAGAGCATTGCTCATAATCCACCCCGCAATAGACCCGAAAGAATGGTAGATACATTTGGAGAAGTGACATATTTGCAAAGGTGTTCATGTTACCAAAATGTAGTCGGGTAAATCTAACTGGCAGGAGATTGGGCATTATCATACAATATTCCTTTAGTAGAGAAGTTAATATATCTTAATCAATAACAATCGACATTACATCAGAATAACCAAGGATTATGTAGATGTGTAGATACTCAGCACGTGAGTGTATTTACAAATACATCCGGGAAGATTTGACAAATTATATGACAAGCTATGATATTATTTAGCTATCCTGAAAATGTTAAGTCACCAAACATTAATAAAGTGGACGAAATGTCATCAGTGTTTCCGTTGCAAAAATGTCACCCACTATACGCTGCCTTTGTACACCATAGAGCGGGTATTGTAATAAGTAGTGGTCAGCTGTTTCGTTTGTGGGACACGTTTTGCATTCGGTTTTTAAGAAATTGTTTAGATTGTGTGTTTGATCGGGATTTTAACGTCGTACTCAATGATATAACACTTATATGAAGGAAGATTTTCCACTTAACCTTGATCCTTGGAAAACCGGGAGGAAACCTCGTAAAAACCGCGCGCGATTGCCGGAGCCACATTGTGTGACTCACTCATATACCTGATAGTCGCCAGGTGGACTCAAACCCGTGGATGGAAATAAACGGTTTCTGAATTTGTTCTGTAACAAAATAGGGTAACGGTTAAGTTGGATTAATGTTGGTATGAATTTATTTCAGTCGATAGTAAATATAATTTTTGGACATATTCTATTAAATTTTAAGTCTATTTATTTTCCGTCGGGGTAGTAAAGTTCGTAAACCAGACCCCTTCTGAGCTATGTTTATGAAACAACCGCTCCTCCCCATACAGAAAAATCTTATAGGATTTGGGAAATCTATTTCCCAATAGGATACCATTGAAAAATTGTATATGATCCTAAAGGATTTCATAGAAATATCTTATAGGAATTTGTTTGTAAGTGTCCGGTACCGTATATGGAATCTGGAACACATATCAACCGAGCGGTGAACTTGTGCCTTTTGATAGTTATGGACTGTGTGTTCTTTGATTGGGGTTTAACGCTATGCTTAAGTTTATTTCTCCCATATGACGGCATGCCAGCCAAATGGTTGAAGGAAACTACCCGAACGCCGCGGCAACAAACAAAGAAAAAACAGGAACAATACAAAGACATCACAAACAGATCGGCTTCAATTTGCCCTTTAGCTCTAAGAGTACCAGGGCAACAAGAAGCTCCATCAAACCGCCAACAGTATGTAAAGAACGAAGTATCCGATCCCATAGAAACAAGGGTGATAGGAACACACCTGAGGTTAGCGTTTCGTTTCGCAATGTATTGTCGGGGTAAGCTAATGCATGAATCCAAAAACCTTCTTGCATGTACCCTATGGGATTGCATGTTTTGGTCTTACTTTGAAGAATTTGAGTAGGGATTTTTTTCTTCTTATATAGGTTACAAATTGATTGGCGGGGTTTCATTCCAATTTATACAGAACTTCTCCCTCTTTATTAATTTTTGTATTTTTAAATATGTATAATTTATTTATTTACACTGAGGATTTATGCTCCAATGATACAAACGTATCAGTTATCAGTTATATTTTCATCACGTTGTATAAACTTTGTTTGATGGCAAACCTTGTATTAAACACCGAAATATTGCTGTTTATTGGAAAAATGGAATATAACTCTTTTCAAGGGGCCTTCTAAGCTTACATGTTGTTGTTTGACGCGTAAGCAATGCTTTGTTTCGCAAAAAAAGCCCTAGCCGAATTGCCTTGAAATCGCCCATTAGCCTTGTTAAGAATGCCTCAGTGAGACGTTTCGAGTCTATAAGACCGATTCATTGACTGCTACAAGCATGTGTCGAAAGGTTTCAAACTGAATAGGTTTTGACGACTGGAGGTATTTGAAATCAGTCGGTTAAGGATTTCAAAGTATAACATTATCTTGACCTTTATTTTTTAACAATCTTTAAGACCAGTTTGATGTTAATCAATACACAAATGTTGGACCTATCTTTTCATGGCTGACACACCCAAAATTCAAGAATAGCTAAATTCAATCGCTGCTTGGCTTTGTGTCGAGTTAAAATTGATGGGTATCATTAGCTTAAAGACAGAAAATACAGACTTGTAAAAAAGCATCTCTGTGTTTCCGGTGATCCTGACTTTATGAGAGCAATTATGTTCTTCACCGAATCCATCACAAAACAATTGCTTTAAACCCGCAAATACCAAATTAATCGATACAAGATTGTATCGCGTTGAAGAGGGATTGTTGGCCAAGACTATAAACAGAACAACAGGCTGGCATGACGCCAGTTATATAGGGAGAGCAAATCAAGCAGTTCGACAGTCAACATCACGACATCGCTTTACCTAATGGCTTACAACAGAATCGATTACTAGTATGAAAGGACCTCTAGCTATGGCCAGTGTAATTGAATTTGTTGTATGCTGTCAGTGATGGAGAAACATTAATTTTCTACAAGAGCATTTGTTTAAGACATTTTACATTATTGGTGTGTTGCCGGCCACTCTTTGGAAGTACACCGCCATCATATAAGTGAATTACCCTTAAGCACAGCGTTAAACTCCAATCAATTAATCAATTACTAGTATGAAGGCATCTCCTGATATTGAATTCCTTGCAATATTTTTTAGTTTTCGGCGTCAATTTGGTCGCCGATACCCTTTTAGACAAATATGGCTCCAATGGAACCCTTTATGGTTCTTCGTTCATGGCTCTGGCAGAATCCTCCTTTGTTTCTGTATGGAACAATCGCAGCAACTGTTCCAAGTATTTATTCCTTTCTTTCTATATCAAAAAGCCATTTTTATCGTAATTGTTCCATAGAGAATCATCCTATTTTTCCAAAGAACCATTATTTCTAAGAGTGAAGAAATAATGAAAATATCATATGTTGATTAATATAATCTTAGAGGTCACAAATACAGAATTATCACATGAAGTCAATCTTTAATTTCTTCATACCAGTTTTTGTTACATTTCTATTGTTCTACTGGATGTTAGACTTAAGTATGATAATCAGGTTCTGTTGTTTATCTCTTTGTGTAGTTATTCTCTTTGTGTTATTAATCTCTTTGTGTTGTTATTCTCTTTGTGTTGTTGTTATTCTCTTTGTGTTGTTGTTATTCTCCTTGTGTTGTTTATCTCTTTGTGTTGTTATTCTCTTTGTGTTATTAATCTCTTTGTGTTGTTATTCTCTTTGTGTTGTTGTTATTCTCTTTGTGTTGTTTATCTCTTTGTGTTGTTATTCTCTTGTTAGAAACTGAGTAAGATTATATTATATGTCAACTTCTTAGTTCATACTGTGTGAGTTGAGCGAGATATAAATGATTGATCAACTGTCGATGATTTATGTCTGTCACAACTTGTGAGATCTGTATCTTGTTTTTTTTTTAAATAAGAGTGATGAGCTCCTTCAACTGCCCTTAACAAACCACTGTTACCATCGGTATTTTCAACCACCTACTGTTACAAATATAAATAACATAGTTTGATTGTTGTAAGGCTCGCCAATACATGGTGTATTGTTTTAACTGGGGAATATGAACACCACTCTGAATGGGGCCATGTCCAAGGAGATAATAGTCAATAAAGATGATATCATGACCCGTGTACCAAAGGTAACACCAGGCGCATGTGCTGGTTTGTATTGACCATATACTATTAACTTTGCACATAAAACTTGTATAAAGCACCAAATGGGTTTTTATTTTCTCCATCTATCTAAAATTGAGAGTAAAAAGTGGACAACCCGTCGTCATATTATTGAAATACCCTTGAGTACGAAGTTTAACCACGTTCAATCAAACCAAAAATCATTCTGGCAAAGGACAGCATGATCGAAAAATATGAATGCTAGGAGGGACATTTGTTTCAAACAGAACATCGCGAGATATATGTAAAATATCTTTGAGCATAGCAATAAACAGCAGTCAATCGATCAAAATGTCTGGGCATTTTAAGAAGCATGAATCTAGAGAACTCAACTTGAAAGCGTTAGTTCAATTTGTTGTTTAAACACGTTTTAGCGCCCTGGCTAAGGGCAGTTTGTTTGAAGAGTAGCAATACTGTCTACTTAGCACTGGATGAAGATTAAATTTCCAACTGTATCAAAACACTTCACCTTTTAGAGTTGTGCTGGTGTCAATTATTGTTGGAATACACTGCCGTCATATAAGTGAAATACCCTTTAATTATACACGTTTTACGCGTACACGTTAGCGTCAATACGCCACACCGTTTGACTCGCTCATATATCTGATAGTCGACATACGGACTCGAACCTGTGGACGGTATATAAGATTAGTAGGCAGACACGCCGACCACTAAGGCACGGCCGTGGGCTAGTATGCTCATGTACTAACACATTCTGTGGACCATACAAAGCAGAATAACCAAACGCGATATGTGTAGTCCTTTTTTATAATTCACTACTAGTTCAAACCGTTAACAGTGGCATGCTGGTAAACAAATTGTAGATCCGATAAAATCATTGACGGTTAAAACAAATGTCACATTATAGTGTTAGATAATCAAAGCAGGGAATATTAAATAAGCAAATAATGCAATGCAAGATTAATCTAGGTTTGTTTTTATTGTTTTTTTCTTGTTTGAGGTGAAAAGTCATAATCAAGGGAATTTCACACAGAGCCTTTCACAAATACGGTGCAAACTCTACACGAAACACCGTAAAAAAAAAACACCCCCGCGACTGCACATGGTGTGACTCAAATATCTGAGTTCATAAGACAAACTAGAACCCATGAGCGGATAAGAGTACCCACACGCTATCAACTGAAACACGGCCTCAAATTACCAAGAAGTGTAATATTAGATAATGAAAGAATGTAGTATTAGATAGCCGAAGAATTGATATTAGATCAATAAAGAATGTAATATTACATCATGAAAGAATTAATATTAGATAAGCATAGAATGGAATTTTAAGTAATCAAAGAAATATTAGATAAACGAAGAATGTTATTTTAGATAATCAAAAAATCAATATTAGATAGTCGAAAGATAATTATTATATAATCAAAGAATGTAATATTAGATAATTAAATAATTAATTTCAGATAATCATAAAATTTACATTGGATAGTCACAGAATTAATATTAGATCAACAAAGAATGTAATATTAGATAATTGAAGAATTATTTTGAGATTATCATAAAAATTAACATTAGATAGTCACAGAATTAATATTGGATAATCAAAGAATGTAATATTACATAAACAAAAAAGAATATTATTAGATAAACAAAGAATGAAATATTAGATAGTCACAAAACTATTATTAGATAAACAAAGAATGAAATATTGACGAGTCGTTTTTTCGTTCTCCAAACTTAGTCAGGATTTTTAATTGATCGATGCAGTTTAGCTATAAATCATTCGGTGGTGGAATTAGCGAAGATTGAGCCATCAGTCCTCGTTTTCTTCCACATTCCAGGTGAAAAAAAACTCGATTAAGTATAAATTAAGTGATCTTCCTCTTTTTATATGCAACAATAGATTGCGTGTGATTGTAGCAATAGAAATGTTACGTTAATGTCCTTCAGTAATCAAGGAAGTAGATCGGCGTACTGTGATGGCAGTATTTGCCAACAAGCTAAAGTACTGATATCTAACCATTTTAAAGATCAATGTTCTGACAGATTATCTGGACATGAACTAGACTAAAGGACGTAAACCAGTTTCGATCTACTTTAAAGTAAAAAGTGTGATGGTTTCTAAGTAACAGTAAACACACCATTAGTAAATGCATATTTTATATGGATGTTTCAACTTTTAGGTTAATACCATTTTCAAACTGATTTTTCATGGCCGTGACTTCTTCAAAAGTAAGTGTATCATTCTAAAATAGATTCGATTCTACTTCCTACGTCGAGATATTGACTCTTAAGATACACCGAGCCGTCTTGTTTTGCACTTCTTTTATTTGCTGGTCAGTGGCATACGTCGCCCCGCATGTTGGCGGAAATTAATTCGCGATGGTCTGGCATAGCGTACGATAGTTGTCTTAGTCGCATCCACTATAGAAACTCTCGCGAGAATACTGTTGTAAGTGTATAAGACAACGCATTACCTTATTCAAGGAGACCGCGTAACATCAGCAATCCAGCTTGTGGATAACAGTTTAAAGAGGAATATTATTAGGTTGACGGTCTACCGAAAATCTGCTTCACTAGTATTTGTTCATTTTTGAAGGCTGTCCAAACACAGTTCACTCTCACTGCTTGAAAGAGTAAATGGAAAGTTCTCCAGCGAGTGACGCCCAACTGTATAGTAACCAATCAAAATCATCAACTTTAATTGTATACAGAGGCGCGAATCCGCACATTGAAGACCTGGAAGGGGATGTACTTCTTGTAGATTTGTAAGATGAACTTTACCAGAAAAGCAAATGGACAGAATGTTGTTGAATATTATCCTCAGTACAGAATCCAATGAACTCCACCACACCTAATTGTACAGGCTTATTAGGGAATTTACATGACAGCCTTGGAAAGACTTTCTGAACTCATAAATATATGTTGCTCTACAGCAAAGTCAGTTCAGTTTGGTTGTTTGTTTGGGGTTTAACGTCGTACTCAAGGGTATTTCACTTATATGACCACTTGGCCACTTCACACTGCTCCTTGCCTAATAAGGGCGTACAACCGGGAGGAAACCAGGTAAAAAAAAACCCGCGATTGCCGGAGGCACATCGTGTGACTCACTCATGTACCTGATGGTCAACAGACGGACTCGATCCCGTGAATGTTAAATGGAAGTAGGATCTATTGGCGCACACGCTACACTAAGCCGCTCACCAGTTTAGTTTGACAAGCAACTAAAATTAGCGTGTATTTCAGCAGCAGGTTTCGAGATCAGATAATGGGTCAATCCAAAACCTTTAAACGTGGATTTGTCTAACTCTAATTAATTACACTGTTTTCCCCTCTGGACTAACGCAAGTGAATTACATATTATGTTTTATGTAACTGTATTTACAGTCCGATTATCCAAGTGACCCAAGCAATAAAACACCTTTGTGGGTAAGTTCCCGATTTTAAAAAAGACACTACTTCAGCGTTCCTCTGGTAGTGTTTCTCGAGAAAGATTCGTAGCCATTTTGATTAATTATCCTGTTTTTCATCTTTGACTAACTCAACTGAAATATATATATATATTTTGAACCAATGAAGAGAGAAACATGTGCCTGCCTCCGCCGGGATTCGAACCCGGGACCTTTGTACCCAACACTGTACCGACTGAGCTACAGAGGCTCACGTCAAAGTGAGGCGCGAATTCATATATATATATTAAGCGTTTTTTAACAGTTCTTAAAGTAGGACTATCAAAGTGACCGAATCAATAAAAAACATGTGTGAGTAAGTTTCCGACAGACACTTATTTAGTGTTTCTCTGTCGAAAGCAAAGATTGGCAGCCATTGCTTGTATTAAATTGTTTACAAAAGTGGAATCATGATGACATGGGTAATCCATTTAGCTGATTAAATCTTCAAAGGGAAATTATTATTACTACCGGTTTGCTTCAAACAAAACCCTACGTGATCAATCTTTGTTTAATCATGTCTGCTTTGAAAGCCTTCCACGTACTACAGATGTTGATGCTTTGAAAGTAATGGAAAAGCTACATAAGATAAATCGAAAAGCTGTTGGCTTCTTCCGTCATATTTTTCTCTCATCGGAAACATGTGTCTGAATTCAGTGTCATTTATTTATCGTCTTGGTGGATTCAAGCAACACTTTGTGTGACGATGTAACTGAAAGATTTATATTTGTTCAATCTGGTGATTCGCTACGACATTCCTCTTCCTTATTCTGTAATACTATTGACTTAGATTAAGGCCAGATTGCACCCATTTACGTTTTTACATTTTATCCTTAATGTTAATTTAATCAGAGATACAAACATACTAGCGATAGTAAAAGAATAAATATTGGATCAACTAAACAAAGAATGTAATTTTAGATAACGCAGCATTATTATGTAATCAGAAAATTCTTTCTTGCGCTGAGAGTTTGAGTTTAGCAGATTGTTATTCTGCAGTAATCATGTACCCAATGAACGAAATATAAGATAATCAAAGAATGTTTTATTAGATAATGAAAGAATGCAATATTACATAATCAAAAAAGTCCACTTTCGCTGAGACTGCCTTTAGCATATCGACAAGTGGTATTTTATTTCTCCAAAGTTATTCAGGATTTAAAAATCATTGATTGTCCAATCTCTAACAGCTTTGTTATTGATCGATACAGTTTAGCTTGAAATCAATTCGTTGTGGAAATAGCTGGTTGTGGATTCAATCATCATTTTTTTTCTTCTTCAAAATTGCAGGTGGTAAAAAGATCGATTTAGTAGAAATTCAGTGGTCTTCGTCTTTTACATGCACCAATAGATTGTGTGTGATCCTAGCAAAATAAGTGTAGAGCTGTTATTCTGCAGTATCATGTAACAAGTTAAGCTTGAAATCAGTTGGTTGTGGAATTAGCTGGTTGTGGATTCAATCGTCATTTTCTTCCGAATTACAGGTGGTAAAAGACTCGACATAGTAGAAATTAAGTGGTCTTTCGCTTTTATAGCCATCAATAGATTGCGTGTGATTGTAGCAAAAGAAATGTAAAGTCAATATCCTTCAGTAATCGTGGAAGAAGATCGGCGTACTGTGATGGCAGTATTTGCCAAAAAGCTTAAGTACTGATATCTAACACTTCTTAAGGTCAACGCAGAACTTGAAATATGCTGCTGTTTGCAGTACATTCATTATGTGGTCTTGCCATGGGGGTAGCGAGGTATGGAAATCGAGATTTTAGATTTGAACTGTGTTGAGATCTTGATTTTCAACAACATTTGGGTGACCACTCAGACTTTCTAAATATAATACGATCGTCGTCCCGGCGATCACACCTCTTTCTAATAAATTGTTAAACACACAGGTACAAATTCACGTATGTCGTTAATTCTGACAGATTACCTGGACATGAATTAGACTAAAAAACGTAATGTTGTTTTGATCTACTTCAAAGTAGAAAGTGTGATCGTGTCTGAGTAACAGTAAACACCTCTTTAGCAAATGTATTATTTTATTTGGATGTTCTAACTTTTACGTTAATGTCATTCTGCTACTGGTATTTTCCATCGCCGTGACTTCTACAATAGTAAGTGTATCAGCAAACGCATTACCTTATTCAAAGGAACGGACAACATAACAACGCCAATTCATTAAGTGGATCACACTTTTAAGAGAAATAGTATCTGGCTAATGGTCTACCGAAAATCTGCTTGACCAGCATTTGTCCATGTATTGAAGGCCTTCCAAAACACATTAAAAGAGTAAATAGAAAGTTCTTTAGCAAATGACCCGCAACTGTATAGTAACCAATAAAATCAAAGCGTGAGTGGGAGTTTCATTTTTTTATATGTAAGATTGCGATCAGAAAAGCACATGGACAGAGTGTTGTTAAATATAATCTTATTAGAGAATGGAATGAGCTCCTTACACCTAATTTAACAGGCTTATTAGCGTATTTAGGTGACCAGACTTTCTGACCTCGTCAAATAATATATTTTGCTCAAAAAGCAACATCAGTTCAGTTTGACAAACACCTAATATTAGTGTTTATTTCAGCAGTGGTTTTCCAAACACGTCCTTGTCTAACCTAATACACAAGAAGTGTAATTCCGATAAACGAAAACTTCATTTTGAAACCCTACAGGATCAATCAATTTACAGGAGTTTTTCTTCAAAAAGAGCAATTCGCACTGTAACTTTATCCTGCCGACTAGACCACACAAAACCTTTATTTCAACATCTTCAAATCCTTCCAATTACGGAATATAATAAATTTTCAGTCCTTTTGTTCGTTCAATGTTTCTTTTATCTTCCAGAAAAAAATCAAACATAATTCGATGACTATTGCACGAAACAAATAAATACCCACCAGAAAAAAATTTGATTTACTGCAACCTTTCTATAGAAAAAATCTTTCCTTTTATTCCCTAAGAACTACTGGACCCAGGGAGTGGAACAAATTATCAACCACTCTACGTCAACAACCTAATTTAAATCAAAACTGAAAACAGTTTTATTGGTATAGCTTTATTCCTGTGTTACATATCTATAATGTTGTACAACATGGGTAAAGTCCTTGTAATTGTATTGTTAAATGTGTAAACGATAAATAGTCTAACCACCATGTCACTTATATAAAACCTACGCACGGGATAAAACAAGTTCTCTGAGCTTTATTCTCGCTGATGTATGCTTTCATATATTAGTGTATAAAAAATCTAATCTAATCTGATCTTTAGTTTTTTCGTTATTTCGGGATAACACTTTCTTAGTTTGAACCGATTCCAGTTCAGAACATTTTGTAGGCCTGCATTTACTGCTGGCGATTCGGCGCCTAACTCTGAGGGTCGTGGGTTCGATACCCGGACGGGTTTCAACCTACAACATTTTCTCAACTGGAATCGGTTCAAACTAAGAAAGTGTTATCCCAAAATAACGAAAATACTGTTACACTTCACATTCTAAAAGACACAAAAAAAATATTTATCTGATCTTTGTTTAATCATGTCTGCTCTGAAGGCCTTCGACACAGTACAGATGTTCACTCTATGAAATAATGTTAAAGTTACTTTAACTAGATTAAAAAGCTGTTGACTTTTTCCGTCACATGCTACTGGCATCGGAAACATGTCACTGAACTCTGTGTCATTTATTGACCGCTTGGGTCGATTCAAGCAGCACTTTGTGTGACGAGGTTACTGAAGGATTTGTATTGATTGTATTTATATATTGATTATATTTAATCTAATGACTCGATACCACATTCTAATTTCTTATTGTGCAACATTATTCATTGCGCCCATTTAGCTTTTTCCATTTCAACCGTAGTATTAATTTAATCATAACTATAAACGTATGAAGAACACCAGCATATGTTATCTTGTTTTTTAGTCCAGTGGCTTATGTCTGGGTTTTGACACATTAGTTGAGCAACATTTTGGCACATGAGGAAAGTATCGTTCTACAAGGTCCATTGCCTTTGTGAAAGAAGCCGCAAGGTTATATGTTAAGGTAGAGCACATGAGGAAAGTATCGTTCTACAAGGTCCATTGCCTTTGTGAAAGAAGCCGCAAGGTTGTATCTTAAGGTAGAATTCCTGAATTAAGAAATGTGTCCAATGGGAATAAATATATATTGCCCGAGGATCATCCGGATTAAGACAAAGTACTGGAGCCCGTTACACAAAGCGATACCATGCCTCCTAGCGTTGTCATGGCAGCTACGTTCAACGTAAGCTAAGATCGCTTGCTGAAAGATGTCCCAGATACCAAATTAACTTCAATACTAGTGCAGAAATTGCAACGTCTTATTCAGTTTGCTTCATAGTATGGTCTGAACATTTATGGCGACGATTTGTGTGTTTGTTTGATTGGGGTTTAACGTCGTACTCAAGGGTATTTTACTTCTATTACGCCGGATTGTCCACTTCACATTGCACCTTGTCTTATTATTACTGTTATAGTTGGCGATTGCTATGTTTTGGTTTGGGTTAAATGTTAATTTTAGGTTAAGTTTTAGTATCAGCTTTAAACCAGAACTAATAATTTACGTTTCGTCTTACATGATGGACATGCCTGTTCGTGCCTTACTTACATCCCGGGTAAAGAGATAACCAATTTACAAGGTTACTGTTATACTCCCTGTATATAAACTCCTTCAAAGTCACAACAAATATTTAAAATCAATTACCGCAATGTAAATGAAATTAATAACAAATTATTGTAAACAAATATAGAGAAAATAAAGTTTGTGATTGACGGGCCGCGAAATCCCTAAAAGCACAATTTCAACAACAACGGCTTCATCAAAATTAAGGTTAGCGAAGGCAATGCCTTGTTCGAAAAAGTAGACATCACAACTGTCGAATCCATTGAGCTTATCATCCTTTCCAGATAAATATAGTCTTGGTAAGAATGTGCTAAAACTCAACCTAACCAGATTTTGAAGGTCAAACAAAGCCTGAAACATCAAGGCATACAAGTAATTGAAAAGTTGTCAAGCAAATGTATGGCGGCTTGATGATTGCCAACGAACAGCATCAACTTTAAATGTAGACATTTATATATGTGTTCATTTGGTACATTTGTTATAGTAACGCTAAAAAAATCAAATGGACACAACTTTGATAAATCATGCCATCGTCGCAAATCAAGGAATCACGAAATCTAACTTATTTAATTTTTAACGGTAATTTTTGTAGTTTTTGTCTTACCTTAAGGATCAGATATTTACACATATTTACATGTGTTGTGCATAAAATTAGTTTTTTGTCGCAGTCAAAACGTTCAAATGATTTTTTTTTTGTCAGTTGTTTTTTAGGTTAAATAATGACTAAATCTGAAATCCACGAGACATGTTTTTAATGATATACACTAAGTACTCCATGGACTGAAAACTTTTTTTTCACAGATCTTCCTCAATGTATTTTCTTTACTCATCGGTCTTCCTGTTATACGTTTTGCCCATTGTTTAGTTTTAACAGGTAGTATGTTAATATTTGTGTTGTTCCAATATCACTTTATTTTGTCAGATCTAAAACGCTGTTTAATTTTAAAGGATTCATTTATTGATTTCATTAAGGGCAACACTCTTAGAAACATATGGCTCTAATGGAACGCTTTAAGACTCTTCAGTCATGGGTCTGGTGGAACCCTTTATGGTTCTGTAGGGGACCCTCACAGTAACTTTTCCATGTAAATCTCAAAGAACCGTTTTTGTCGTAATGGTTCCATTTAGAACCATCCTCTTTTCTAAAGAACCTTTATTCCTATGAGTGTTGTCAATAAAACGGTCTGTGAAGATGCAATAGAAAGATACTCTCTCAGAGTTTTGTTATAGGTTTTAGGGACATATCGGTCGATAACATTCACTTACCAGTTATGTTTAGCAGTGTAAGTTTGTCACTTGAGGAGAAAATCATTCTCACCATAACTGGATAGTTAAATACAGTTTATTGGATGAAACTGTTTCCCTATTGCACATTAAACTGGTGGTGTTCTGTTAGTATCACATGTAAGTAATACGATCGTTTGAACATACCGTATGAAGCAAAAATCCATGCCCCCGCCAAATGACCTAAGCTATCAGTGAGAAAACTGTGGGCCTAAATCTCATGGTTCGGTTAAGACGGGTTATGTTCCATTCATGGTGACCAGCGTTTGTTTAAACCCGAATTACTTAGTAGATTTCGTGGAAAATATTATTCGTAAAGATAGTTTTCAAATATGTCTATGTATTACATTTTCTCTGTCCTATTGGCGCAATCTCCAAAAGACAGCTTGGGTGTAAAATTGAAATCAATACACAAACATAAATGTTGTGTCTACTACGTCTCAATGATAACACCAAAATCAACTATCCTTTCAGTTAAGAGCTAGCTGGGTTTGTGTCCAGTTAAACTTGTGGGTATCAAGGACTAAACGTACCTTGATCGAACCGTCTCCGTTCCGGTGGATCATACGATTGTCATTATGCCATTCTAAGAGCGAGTATAGGGAACAGTTTTACCATCAACATCGCGGCCTTGTATACCATTTATATTTTACAGCAGACTTGAGCATAGCAATACATTTATGTTGCAGGGTTGGGAGGAATCTTGTGGTCCGTTTATTTCTCGGGGAATAGCTTAAATACCGCTGAATGTGGCGCAAAACACACATCAATCATTCAGTGCATCGATCAATTAATCAAGTCCTCACGGATGTCGTACTTGTTTAATGGCGAGTTTAAATTGATGGATACTTTCAGGCAGTACATTACAATATTTTAATGACTCATTTTTTAACTGGTCTGATACTTATTGCATTTACATAATTGATGTAAACCGTTCAGCGGCTTTTTGATAACTCGGCCCGTATTCATAAAGCTACTTCAGTATTTCTTAAATTTAAGAAAAACTTAGCGAATTTATAATCACCATTTTAGGTACATGAACATCATTTTGCTGAACATTTTATGGCCTCAAATGAAAGATTGTAAGTGAAATTTGTAAAATGTGAACTTAATTATTTCAAACTGGAAGGCTTAAATTTGGCTCAATATTACTTAACTTGAAGAAATACTTAAATAGCTTTATGAATACGGGCCCAGTACTTTATCTTGACTTCATCGATTAACGTCTAAAAATAACTATAGTGCTAATTCTATATACAGAACAACGAGTGAACCCGTGCCAGTGCTTCCCGTTGAGAAAGATTCGCATCCTTTACTTGGATAAAAATTTATGATCATTCTACCGTGAGCCTTTGTAGCTGAATCGGTTATGGCTCTAGACACCCGAATACGCATCCCTGTAGAGGTTAGCAAGCTTTTCTTTCACAAACTTAAAATTTATACAGAACGATGTTATCTGGAACATTTGGTTTTTCAACAGGATAGCCAAACCAGCAAATTTGATAACGGTGACGTTTTAATATTGCAGTTTCTGAATCGCTTTCCCTTTTGATAATCCTGTCATTATTTATCAGACA
This sequence comes from Mopalia vespertina, assembly GCA_030265115.1. Taxonomy (NCBI): domain Eukaryota; kingdom Metazoa; phylum Mollusca; class Polyplacophora; order Chitonida; family Mopaliidae; genus Mopalia; species Mopalia vespertina. Next base: position 17,194 of record JAQQZZ010089295.1, read on the forward strand.
GAAAATATGCAAAACACACTCTACATCAAGGTGTTCAAGTAAAAAAATTGCCTTGTATTTGCGCCAAGTTGTTTTCGACACTCGTCCAAGCCAGTAGGTAAGTTGAGAAAGATTCTTAGATTTGATACTTCCTTGCTACCTCTTTGGCATTGAAGTAACCATATTTTTTAATAAATTATTTTTTGTTTGTTCCGAGCGTTTATGGATGATATGTGACCAAACTAATGTAAATATAAAGCTGACTTTCTGTTTAAATCATGTAACTGGATAAGGGTGTATGGTAGATTGTATCGCAATCAAACTAACATACTGATATCTAACCACTTTATAACAGAAAGGCTACTGTAGAAATTGTAAAGTTGTGCTGAGCATACCTTGGGCTGTAGTGTTGTATAGTTGGCAAAGAAACGGACAACATTTTAGACTTTTGGATGTCAAAGGTTCTAATAATGATTCTAATAACGTTGATACCGGACTTTACAGTCACATTTGGATAAACTCTTTGTTGTTTTGTCTGACTGGGGTTTATAGTCGTCCTCAAGGATATTTCACTTACATGGCGACGGATTATCAACTTCTCATTCTGTCCTTTAATAAACAGCGGGTGGTTGAAGGGAGCTTCATGTTGCCCTGGTACTCTCAGAGCGAAGAGGGAACAGGAAGCCGATCTGTTTGTGGTATCTGTATTGCGTCCTGTTTTTGTCCCATCTTGTCTTTGTTTGTGTGTCGAGGGTGGTTTCCTTCATCCATTGGGCTGGCACGTCGTCATATAAGTGAAATACCCTTGAGTACGACGTA
>JAQQZZ010089306.1:0-17990 GCA_030265115.1 Mopalia vespertina
GTGAAGTGGATAATCCGTCGTCATATAAGTGAAATACCCTTGAGTACGATGTTAAACCCCAATCAAACAAACAAACTGTAACCAGCTGTTTGGAAAGAAGTAAATTTATATTAAAGGTTTATTCGGTGAGACCATTATGGGATTAATTCCTCGAAAAGAAGACAAAAGGTAAGTAATCTGATTAACGTTTTATGACATCTACATGTCGAACATTACAAGGATAAAAGTTTTAAAATTCTACATTTAGCTTTCTTCCACTGGAATTTTCCAAATTGTATTTATTAATTTTTTCAAGAACTGAATCAAATTACGAGCTGTGGAATGAGGTTGTCATTGTTTTCAAATTTGTAACTGTCAACATTCAGACAAGAAAAAGTTGACATAAAACCAGTTTCTGCAAATACATGTTCTTTTCACACCTAGATTACATAATGAGAAAGGACATAGGAATTACAGGTCTTACTCATCCTGCCTTCATCACGATTGACTTGTTTGTTTTATTGGGGTTTATTGTCGTACTCAAGGGTATTTCACTTATATGATGACAGACTGTCCATTTCACACTGTCCTATGGTGGAAAACTACCTTGTGTGCCATACACCTAATGGTGGATAGGTTGACTTGAACCTCTGGAGGGTACATCGAAGTAAGATAAGTAAGCAGAAATGCAGGCCACTAATCCACAGCCTGCAGCCATGCTGATTGAGAAACAAAATAAAAAGGGGTCACACTGCCATACACCTGTTTGTAAAAATTAGGGCCAGTATGCTATAACTTTTTACCTGACTTTTGAACAAACAGTTTAAGATTTATTCTTAAAAAAGATTTATTTTGTTTGAGTGGGATTTTACACTGTATGCTTACTTAAAGTTATTTTACTCCTAGGACGACTAGCCAGGAAACCTGACTTTATGTGAGGTCACATAGGTGTCTTCAGTCGAACTAGGACGTGTTTGTGTTAATGGGTCAATTTGAAAAAAAAAAGAAAATGACTTATGAAAAACTTAAAAGTAGTTAGAAGTAATGACAAGATCATTATACTCAAAAAAGTTGCGTTCTTCTCAGCTAATTAATAACACTTCCCCACTTTTAACCATAAGATGTCCTCTGTATTGATTTATTAATTTACTTCAATTTTTTTTTGTGTTTTTGTTTTGATTTTGTATATTTTTTTAAAGTGTTTTAAACTATCAGCTAAAGGTACCATTTTCTGTTTAGGAACAGACAATAAAACATTACCGAGGTTACATTACCATCTACTTTAACTCCCAAGACAGAAGTTATTATAATATTTTTCTAATAATTTAGAAACTAAAGTATAGAGCCTGTAACTTTTTTTGTTTGGTGATTTTTAATCTATATATAATGTACTGTTTGAAGCAGCAGCTTCCCTCCAAATACCCACCTTTGTACTGTAATAGTTGATAACCTCTCATCAAATCACCATTGCAATTTACTTCTGGAGAGCAGGTTAGTCGAGTGTTCTCAACAACTATATGTAGGTTGTTGGAGTTAAATTTGTATATCAAATGGTCTCAACATGTTTTTATTTTAGTGGTATGTGTCAATTCTGAAAAATTTCACTCTTTTATTGTGTCTAGGTTTATTTTAAAATAGCAGCCCAAAACATCATCTTCTTCTAGATTCCTTAAGTTCACTCTTCACGACAACTTGAAACTTGATTCAAAATCAGTTGAAAAACACACCAATAATTCTATTACGGATCATTGAAGAAAATGTTTGCATAATGGGGTCAACCCTCAATTACACGAAACTTTACCAGCTAATACCTCTAAACATAGAATAAAAAATCACAACTGACGACAGACTTAAGAGCTAAGAAAATATTAGAGGCAAGTGTCGTATAGATGTAGACTTATAACTTTGGGGTCAACAAAAGTCATGTACCTACATGCCCAAGTGACATATAAAATGTATGTTGTTTACCCAATTTTCCACGCACAAATTGATATCTTTTAAAATGTTTTACTACCGTAGTGTATACAGCAGACATTGACATACCAGTATATCAAAATCAATTCAAAAACATTTGAATTAATACTACTTTGTGAGCATAGTGTTAGCTGGAGCCCAGAGGGGTGTCTCTGAGACACCCATGAAGCCATTTGAGACACCCAGTTTCAGTCAAATTTAACATGGGAAAGATAGGTAAACAGGAAAATGAGATACCCTGATTTAGTAAAAATGGTGATTTGAGACAGCCTCTTCTTGATTTCTGGCTATTACTATGTTTGTGAGGGAAACCATCTAAATATTTGGACACTTAAAGACTTATATGCACATATTTTTTTATAAGCTGTTTAAATGAAGACAAAAGTCGGTAGGACAAGGAGGATTCTCTATAGTTGTTGAGGTCTGTTCACAGACTGAGAGAGAATAGCCTCTATGGACACTGGGTTAGAACCTTGTCTCTTCAGTTTGAGTATCAAGAGTTAAGTCTCATTGGATCCTTTTCGCTTTTTTTTTGCCCGGCACCTTGATTCATGGCAACTTTTAGTTCCAAATTGTTTTTATAACCTTATTGAAGAATTGAATATTATAACCGTTTGGAAATTCGACTGTTATGATATTTAGTAGAAGTTGAACTCATTTCACTGTCAAGAAAGTTAGTAATTTTTCAAAACTTGAAAATGAATTTACACCTGTTTTAATTATTTTTAGCTGAATTGTGAAGAGAAATATCACACAGCATGGTCTTTAAAAAACACAGATTTTTCAGAATATTTACTTCAGCCCACACTTGACTTAAGCCTAGCAAAGTCACCTCAGCAAATTGAAACGCAAACAGTGTTGTGTTGGGGAGAGAGATTGGCAAATTTAGAAAATAAACAGAGACTGTGTAGGTATGGGGTGAAGTTCTGTCCTCACCGGGACACCCAGGGTTGTTCAAAGTTACCCAGTCTTTACAGGGGCTTGAGAGACCTGCCTTTACTTTCTTTTAGCCTTAAAAAAAAATTCTACAACACACACTGTTGTTGCATAGCTTCATCTGAAACCGTATTTGTTTGTTGGTAAATTCGGGTCTAAATCTGTTTGATCTTTCAGAGTTGTATGTTGTACTAAAGATTATTCCACTCACACATGATGTCACCTCATACATTTAGGTGACATTGTCAATCAATGCTCAGATACAAGACTGGACAAAGCGTGCTAGGGTGTTAACATGTATATATATTTGCTAAGGAACCATTCAATCTGTCAATATTTTAAAAGTCAGTGGTGTTTACAAGACAATCAGAAGTGGAAAAACAAGGTGTTTTTTGGATTGCCTATTACCTCTCTGAGCACCAAGGCAACATGGAGCTTTCTTTCAACTGCCCGGCCACATGACACGGACTCTTTATGTATTATAAATGCAGACATTAATAGAAGTTTTGCGGTGCTGAATATATGCTCCACAATTTAAATAAAAACTAAATATTAGCGAAAAAAAAATCAATATTTCCCTTTTCAAGTACGAATATTCAGTATCTTTATCAAAGTTTAATTTCAATCAGAGTTATAACATGTACTTGTATTTAAAATGCATACACATCAATGGACTGTCAAATCCTAATACTATTCCAGTTTGGTATTCAAAAATGTTTGTTTGTTTGTTTGACTGACTGGGGTTTTACATCGTACTCAAGGGTATTTTACTTATATGACGACATGCCAGCCCAATGGATGAAGAAAACCACCCTCGATACCACTGGCAACAAACAAAGACAAGACGGGACAAAAACAGGACAGTAACAGGACGCAATACTGACACCACAAACAGATCGGCTTCCTGCTCCCCTTTTGCTCTAAAAGCACCAGGGCAACATGAAGCTCCCTCCAACCGCATGCCAAAAATGTATGTAAAAGGTACTCAAGAAAATTACATCTTTTAATCCTGGAAGAAACATGAATGTTAATGCTTCGTGAGTTATCTTCTGTAGTCTGTCTTAGTGGGTTGAACCAACATGAACGTTTATCAAAGAATTTAAAATTAACTACATCAATATTGGAAGAGAAAGATCCTTTACACTAGAGCAACATGTAAAAAGTTAATTTTGTAGATGAAAAAATACATCCTTGCCTGTGTCAGTTTTTCACAAATAAAAAGTATTCTAAAGTCAGGGAGGTCTACAAACATGTGTTACTCCAGGGGGTAAAGTTATGGGCGTTCAAATTTCAACCCTTGGCAGTAAAATTACAGACCCCAAGGTAGAATGATTTACACCAATGTAAGCCTGGTCTATTTGTCCTGTAATCTGGATTTTTGTCTACCCAGTTTCCTCAAAAGCCGAGGCTAATAAATGTAGAGTTGTGTTCAGTTGTGTTAAATGTGAAAATTGGGTAATAAGAGAGTGTCACAGTCAATAGAGCTAAAGGCAGGATACACACAGAGACACCGATACTCCCTTCAATGACATTTTCCTAAAACTTTGACGTTTATTTCTTACTAGGATAATCTTTACTACTTTATAGTCGACCGGCATAGTCATAGTTAGTTACCTGTCCACCCGTTACTTGAGATGAGCAGATTTTTAAAAATGGTTAAAATGACGGGTAGAAATTCTGAATTTTAACATGGGAAAGATAAGAAAATTAAAAAATTTGGACAGGCAAAATTTCTCAGAATAGGGATTTCTGACAGGCAGATTTCCAATCCTAGCAAATCCTGGATTGTGTGTTTGACTTGTTTCTCTGATGTTTTAACACCATACGGCCCATACTTCAGGGTGTTTCACTAACATGACAACTGTATATTTCAGGTACAACTAAATCATTAAAACAGCCAAGAAGAAACTTAAAAAATACCAAAGTTAGGAAATTTTTTTATATCTACATGTAAGGTTAAAAAATGTTTTATTTGATTAGGGTAGCTTAAGCTTATTTCTCTCATTTGTTGGCATGCCAGCCGTCTACTCAGATCAGGCTTTTACAACATTACTTGGTTTTTAAGTTTTCAGTTGTGTTATTTTTTTTTGTGTCATCTCATACACTTTCCATCAAGCACCTGCCATGTGCATGTAATTTGTTTCTTTGAATGGGGTTAAACACCGTACTTGTGGTTATTTCACTCACATGAGACGATACAAGACAAGCACTCTTTGAAATACAAAGACCTCACTAACAGATCTGTATCATGTTGCCCCTAAGCTCTAAGAGCACCAGGGCAACAGGAAGCTTCCTCCCAATCCTCCGCATGTTTAATTAAATGACATAGTCAGCTCGCTATATATATACAGTATTCGGTAGCAAACCAGTGAAAGCAACATTGCTGAAGACAGATCAATAAGCCAGAGAATTCCACTCCACTATGAGACATCATCATGTATGTATTAGGAATACAGCATGGATTTAAGAAATTGTACATTAAAACACAACATGTGGATTTCAGCTTTTCACAAAAATTACTTCGAAAGACACAAGATATTTAAGTGGCATAGCCTACCTGTATGAAAGACTTTGCGCTCTCGTATTAACTGGCCGAGAGTATCGTAGATGAGCTGGTCATTGGGGAGCTGCATATCAGGACCGTAACAGTGAGCAAGCCTTTCTCGTATCAGGTCCAGAGTGGCGATTATACGATTATTATTCAGATCCATTATGATAAGGCAGAGGGACTCTGGTAAGGGAATGAACTGTGTTTGAGGAACGACTTGCATCTGTATTCCACCCACATCTCCTGAAATTACAACAACAACATGGAAATAAGTAAACCAGACAACATACTGTACATGCTGTAGTGTCCCAATAAATCTTGGGAAAAAGGAATGTATGATTGCTGTACTTAAGGTTATTTCACTCACATGACAGCTTGCAAGGCTAATGAGTGAAAGAAACCACCCTCGACACCATTGGAAACACACAAAGACAACCACAGGACACATTTCAAGGATATCACAAACATATTGACTTCCTGTTGCCCCTAAGCTTGGAGAGCAGCAGGAAGCTCTCTCTCAACCCCCCGCTGAAAAGGAGTCAAATAACAGTTTTCAGAAAGAGCAAATATCATGAAAAGTATACTTTTTTTTTGTCTTTAATAAGAAATAATTTCAAAACATCCAAAAAATGGAAAAACCAGTGAAATACTACTTGATTTAATCGATCAATCAAGCGACTAATTGGTACATCATCCTGTACATGTACGGCCAATCCGCCATCTAAATATTCACATCATATGGTGCAAGACAACATGTATAAAAATAAATAAATTATTAATTAAGCAAGTCACATAATCCTCTTCATCATTTAATATAATAATGTACACCTGCTGTTAATAGAGATAGAAAATATTAACAATAAAAATGAGGAAATTTCCTTTTAAATGCAAATCTTCTGAGGGGAAATTATTATTTTCCAGAAAGCATCAGGACTAATTATGCCTAATTTCCTAATCGAATGGGCTATCTTGACAACAGGACGTGTGGCAATTTGCATTATTGGCTGCTGGCTAATCAAGCACAGGTAGTGTCTCTTAAGTTAGCTCAGGTAGGAGGACTATTAACACAGTGGGTGTCACGTTAATTGGTGATAGCTAGCCTACGAAACCCCTCATTATTTCATCTCGGCAGCCACAGAGGACAGCCTTAGACGTTATTATTAATTTCTGATATTGATCTTGAAAGCAGCCAGCACCAATAAGGAGCATGTAGTTTGTTTCACGACCATGTGTTTAATGAAGCAATCAAGGGAGTTATTGGGGTGGAACCAGACGGCCAGTTCTGCTGACGGAAACCCACACTTTATTTCCATTACAGCTAGCTTTCATCCCACAATTAACTGAATTCATTCCCACTCACTCATACAGTTTTTACTGTCTGTGAGTTGACAGGCAGCTAAATCAATCACACAGGTACACAGTGAATTAGCTACACCTGTATATTGAAGCCATCTGAACAGGTAAAAAGACCGGTCCATACTAACGACTGGAGAACACAGATTTTGACAGGGTTATAGATGAGGCTAACAGAAATCAACAAAAACTCCATCAACTTCTGGCTCATTCTATTAATGCCATGTCAACAAATTGCACACGCCTATTGTATTTAAAATAATAGTATTGCTACAAAATCATTTAATCCATTGAGATTGAAAGGACGGTTGGCAGCCTCGAATGCACACTGATCAATCTTAATTAAAGATTTTAATAGACCTTTGTCTTGTTTAAATAAAAGTGCACGGGTCTAGAATAATCAATTTAAACTTGATGTAAAATTGCACAACATATTTTGTGGGAGAAAAGTTACTGAAGTGTTACTAGGTGCATTTGTATGTCAATATATCAGGCTTTATAATATGTTTGTTTGTTTGTTTGATTGGGGTTTAATGTCATACACGGGTATTTCACTGTTAATACATTGAACTATTGTCAATTTCACACTGTTCCTTGTTTATAAACAGTGGAAAACCGACAGGTAACCTTGTGAAAAAAACACACCTTCGATTGCCGGAGCCACATCATGGACGGTACATCATGGTAGAATTAGTAAGCAGAAACTGTGCATTAGGTTATTTCACTCATATGACAGTCTAGCCCAATGAATGGATGAAATAAAACATCCCTGACGTCACTGGCAACAAAAAAGACAAGCCAGGGCAATCAGAAGAACACAAGACAGAGGTCTCAACAGATCAATTTCATGTCAACACTTAGATCGGAGACTGAGAGCAACATGGAACTCCCTGTAACTGCAAATGACTTGTATGGTGGAGGAATACACCATTTGAGCTACTTGCCAAAAACTTGACATTTATAAAAAAATATATACAAGTAACATGTACATGTACATAAACATAAGAAACACATGAGCTGATGCATTTAGCATGAAATGTGTGAGAGACACCAGACACCTAATTACCTCAGGACACAAATATTCATGACCCTGGACTGCATAATTCACCTGTTATATTCATTTAAATGTAGACATAATGTCAGTGATCACTTAATACAGTATCTACACATAACATTAGCATGCATCTAATGTAACAGATGTCACGTAAATCTTTATTTTTTTAAAAATGTAGTTCATGTACATACAGGGGTTCAAAGATATTTTTAACTGAAAAAAAAATTCACTTTTTTAGTGTCATATTGATTTTCTTTCATTTTTTAATGACCAACTATTTATTTTTATCATACTTAAACATTAGAATCGGAGTCTGAATTGAGTTTTTTAAACATGATGCGTTGAAATGATGTCTTAAATTGAGTTTATTCCTCAGTTTTAACCATCTAGGGTAGTTAAACTGGACTCTCTATGAACCCCTGTCAGGTACATACATGTATTAACTGTTAACAGCACTGTATGCAGTTCAGACAAAATTTATTGCAAACATGGTAGCCAAGATTTAAGATTGATTGATTGGTGTTTAACCATCCAGGGTGATCACAATTATGATTGATTGATGTTTAAAAATGTACTAAAAAATTAATGTTCCTCAATTTATGAAGTAATACTGAATGACTTTGCTTCGAATATACTGCCCTTAAATAGCCAGAGAGTTTCAGGACATAATACAAAAGATTATCATAAAAAGATCGGTTTTATGTTGCCCCTTAGCTCTGAGAGCACTCGGGCAACAAGAAGTTCCTTCCAAACCCTCCACAGCCCTAAATAAGACAATTCTAATTTACATCAGAGAGTATGAGAACGTGATAGATCATTCACCATTACAAGTATGTAACTGAAGAGCCTTGACTACTTCAATTACGTTTGTTTATATTACCCTATTAAAAGAATTTAAAAAGTCAACCCATCCACAGCTTGCTCTTGACATAAAAAAAAATAAAAATAGCGTTTACATAGTTATAACAGCTTTCTGGAGTTTCTGATTGCTATCTTTCTACAAGTAGTTGTTGGTATGAGTATATACAATAATGAAGTACATGGCTGGGACAATACATGATATATATCTAACCAGAGGGCTTCTTGTTAAATTAGATATGATCCCCCAGGCTCTATCTACTCCCATATCACCACAGAACAGAAAACCACTTACTTAAAACAACCAGACACCCCTTCTAGGTTTGGTATACCTCATTAAACAGCTGACATGATATCCAAGTCCTGTTTGATTAATTACGACTACAATTTTACATGTCTTATAATTCTAGTGCTGCATAGAACTTTCCATTTACATCTACACCAACATTTTTTATTTTCTATAGCTCTAATTATTTCATTTGTGCAATTGTTTTCAGGAAAAGGATTCACTGTTTACCAGAAAATGTTGTAGGGATTTATGAGTTAAGCAATGTTAGACAGCATTTTTTGATACTGTACATCTTATTCTGTTATTATAATTGGATTGAACCCGGTATTTCTTTTATACGGGACATAATATCATAGCAAATTTAAGCATATACTTCAAAATATTATTCATCAAAGATATGGACTTACATGTAAGTGACTTGTCTAAAAGACCAATAGAACATTTCCTGAAATTTGATTGATTGGTGTTTTACACCATGCTCAAGAGTATAACAGCAATAATTAACACTAGCACAACCATAAAATGTGAAGTGTTTTGATAAAGCTGGAAGTTAATCTTCCTCCAAAGCTAAGTAAAACAGTGTTGCTAAACGTCAAACATTCTGCTTTTAATAGCCAGACAGAGAGGGCTTCCTTAAATCTGACCCCTGTCCGCACTGATAAAGGGTTAAGTCACTCAATGTATCCAAATGAACTAATTTAGTGTCTGTGATGAGAATACTATACACAAACATTAACACATTCAGCTTGATGTGATTAAGTATACTAGATAGCCCACAAAGGAGTGTCACATTGCTGAAAAGATCAAAGGCTGGCAATGTCAATAAAACACATACAAAAGAGCACTATTTTATATATATATCTGTTAAGTTGTGGCTGGCAAATCAATCATAAAAGCTGAGACCAATGTGTTTGCATTTATTTATTCTCAAACCAAATCAAGGGTGAAATCAATAAAGACTGGCACTTTCTTCACCTTTTCCTTCACAAATCTTCAATGATTTAGACACATGAAACGTACTTCATGGTTCAGAGCATTCAACACAGTTACTGTAAAAGGTATAAAAAACATAACTTTCTTATTCGCTACATGTACAGACATAAAGCCAAAAGAACGTATGGTGCTCAAATTCAATGTATGAACCGGGAATAATCATTTTTTTTGTATTTTATTATTTTATAGGACATTTTCAGATATCATTTTGCTGAATTATTTATTTTTATCTGATTTATTACAGATTTTACTGTGATCGGACAGAGCAGGGCCATGCAAAAAGTTAGTAACAAAGCTATTGTACTAGACATGCCCTAGTTTATTCACTTTTGTCTGTACTGGATTGTAGTTTCCATGCAGTGCCCATGTTGTTTAGTTCAGATTAAACCAACAGCTACCAATAGGATCATTGAACCGTAGAAATCTAGCTAACTCATCAGTGCACCTCTACATGTATGTCAATTTCACTTACACTACAGGTGCTTTGTACATGTATTTTTGTCTATTAATGACTGTCAGATGGTTGCATAATGTAGATGAATTGAGGTCTGGCCACCTGTTACTAAATTTGGAAAATTGCAACAGGTACAGGTATAATCAAGTAGTGTACAAGTCCTTTTTTAGTGGCTCAATATCAATTCCCCTTCATCGAGAGGCCAAACTCCCAAAAACTGTGACACTCAAGTTGAGATTATAATTATGACTTTCTGCCAAAACCAACATAGATGTAATTTGTTTGTCCAATCAGTGATTATTGTCGTACTTGATTATATGAAGACAGATTGATTGATTGGTTGTTTTTTTTTTACTTTAGGGTATTCCACTTACATGATGGTGTTGTATTATAGCAATAATTGAAACTAGCATAACCACAAAATGTGAGTCACATGATGTGGCTCCGACAATCTCAGGGGTGGATTTACGAGGTTTCCTGTCGGTTTTTCATCGTCATTAAGCAAGGAACAGTGTGAAGTGGACAATCCGTCATTTATATATAATTAAAAATACCCTTGAGTAGGTTGTTAAACCCCAATCAAACAAACAAACAAATTGAGCTATTCCCGCAGGCAACATCAACTCAGACAATGAAAATACATTTTGTTTTTTGCATTTTATGAAGCCTTAATAATAAGCACATTAAATTATTTTTTATCAAAGTGTGGCCAAGAGGAATAAATTATTTCCTTTTAATATCACTTGGCACATTTAGTTCATCTGAAACTAATTCACAATGACATTTGAGCAAAAACAAAGCTTTTAGAACGTATTTTAACATTTAATGTAGAGGAAGGAACTTAAATGTCATATGCCTGATGTAATCCAAAGATTAATTTTACTTCATCACATCTTGAGATGTCTGAAATCACATTGAATTACGACTGAAGAGCAACATAACACTATTTTAATAGGAATTAATACAAGAATTACCTTTTTTTGGAATCCATTAAAATGCCATACCGGGAAAAAAATCACTTTGGATTAAATGTGAAATACCAGTAACCCAATTTAATATAAAAAGGGGCTATTTTAACCACAGGCAAAATAATCCAGTTTAAAAGGCCATCCATTTCAGTGTAATTCTTTAATTTAAAGCTGTGCAAAATTTCAGGTTGTTTTTACATGTATGATGGATCGGTGTTCAACATCATACAGTTTACTAACAGGTATTTCATTTGTTAGGATTTTGGATCAAGGGCTAAGTCAGAGGGGTGTTCACCCGTCCTCATTTGGACACCCGGTTTTAAGAAACTTGCCGACTAACATGCAGGAGATAGGGAAAAAATAATAATAATTGGACAGTCAGTCACTTAAAAAGTGTAGCAAAATGCCCATTTTGGCCACCATACTTTTGATTTCTGGCTAAGCCCCTGCTTTTGATTGGTTACATTTAAGAAAAGTTAAGAATATGACTTCTTTTTATTTGAAATGGCATATACAATTTATTTAACAATGATTTTATTACATCTAGTTTCATCTATTGTATAATCAAATTCTCCAGGCCATGGAAGCTTTTATACAACAGTGTAATTCTTTTTTTTTTATTTTCTAAAAATCTTACAAGGATCAATCAAGAAGAATTTTCTCACTTGAAACGATGAATAATTTAACAGTCTATTATGGGGACAATCCTGTTTTAAAGCAGGGTGTTTTTTAAAGGAATCTGTTAAATGTGAAATCTAGTGTCTTAAAGCGCAATAGTAAACAAACACGTTGTTACATGTATGTGGCTGTAATACTAATTCACAGGCCCCGTACATGTAGCGAGCTGAGAAAGAAAACACTGAGCTCACCCTGAAGGAAGAATTTAAAACCATTCCCAACAAAAAGCATCATGCACAGTAGTTAAACACAGGTTGGTATTTATCACGTTCAAGATTTCTTGTAACACAGTTTGGAAAAAACATTATTTTTAATAACAAACTTGATTTTTCTATAGTGAATCAGGAGCATTTAAAAGTTGGCACTTCCATGAAAGACTTTTTTAAACACTACAAATGCAGAATTCTAACTTTCCAACAAAACTACATTTATACAAATTCAATCAAAATATTTTTTTTCTTCACGTAACAATATTTAGTGCTCAAAATATACATTTTGAATAAATGGAGAAAAATTTGCTTGCCTCCACCAGGATTCGAACTCGAGACCTTTGGGGGTACAGGCCCAACACTCTACTGACTGAGCGGCAGCTGTAGAGGCAACCGCAGAAGGAGTCTCCGATTCTAACCCAGTGGAGACGGCTATTTTCTCTCTTTATAAAGCACAAATACAGGGTCGCTAAATTAGCATCTCTTTTTATATCTAGATATAACTCACAATTGGTTTTTGATTGAGTAATTCCGAAAGCCTGGTTCTGGTATATATATATCTTGAATAAGTGTTCAAAATATATACATGTATGTAAATGTAAATAACCACTCCTGCGAAATGCTTACGCTTTAATGGTCATGAATAAAAAATAACATTACAGATGCTGAAAGTTTACAACAGACCGGCTCTATGCTGCCCACTAGCTCTGACAACACCAGGAGCCAATTGCTCAAAAGACTATTAGTCTCTAACACCAGATTGAATCTGTAATAGTGCATTAGAGATAGAGCTTCCCCATAGCGTTAGGTCATCTAATAGTGGATTAAATTTAACAGCGCTGCAAACAACAGGGCCCTCTGTCTAATAGCAGTTTGTTGGAGGAGTACAAATGTTGTCTTTACTTATCACTGGAGGAAAATTAACTTAATTTACTTTCCAGCATTATGAAAACACTTCACATATTGGTTGTGCTAGTGTCAATTATTGTTGGAATACACTGCCGTCATATAAGTGAAATACCCTTAAGCATGATGTAAAACACCAATCAATCAATCGAGCAACCGGACCTAGGGCAACAGGTGGGTGTAGCTCCTCCCAGCGGTGCACTCATTAATAGTAGATAAGAAAGTTAGATTTAGATTTAGGTTTACACCTATTTTGACAATAGTGTTAAATGTAAAAGTTGATTTCAGATGTCTACACTTGAGTCAAGGAAATGGTATTCAGCCCACATGTAGAACATTGTAGTAATGTAATTGAAGCCCAAAGATAAGACCTCAGACCAGAAATTTATAATGATCAAAGCGCAGACAATGTAGAATGTAATCTTATGTCGAGCCCCAGGAGATACAATGGCTCCAGACAAAACAATTATCTCAGAATTCAACAGCACTTGGAAACAAAACATTTGTGCCTTGTGAAAACTAGAGACTCTTATACAAGATTTACTACCAATATCATGTGTTCACAGATCCCTTTATGTACCAAGAAATCCAGACATAAATAACATCAAAAATGAAGTAAAACATATTGAGCCTCCTTTTGTTTCCTTTCGATTTAATTAGGAAATCAACCGATTGTATGTTGAAAGATTTCTTTCTTTGTTTTGTGTTTGTTTGAGATTGGGTTTTAAAATGTAATGTTGTACACGTATTCAAGGCAATCAATTATATGACGAATGATTGTTCATTTCACACCATTGCTCAAATACGGTGGAGAACTGGGAGGATTGATTGATTGGGGTTTTACGTCGTACTCAAGGGTATTTCACTTATATGACGACGTGCCAGCCCAATGGGGGAAGGAAACCACACTCGACACCACTGGCAACAAACAAAGACAAGACGGTACAAATACAGGACAATAACAGGACGCAATACAGACACCACAAACAGATCGGCTTCCTGTTCCCCTTTAGCTCTGAGAGCAGCCTAGCCTGGTGAGTAAACCGCTGCTTATCCCCAGCCTCATGTCTCCTGTAGTATATAGTAATACACAAAAGCTGTATCATTTCTGAAACTATACCTTTCAATTCTTGGTTTAAATGCCACATAAACAAAAATCACTTACTTGACAATCCCAAACCCCAGGCTGACAATAATAACTAACATCCTGGCCACTGTACGCTTTAAACAGGAAATCAGCTCTGCAAATATCACTGCACCAGGAACTACAAAAAATAAAAAATAATCTAATTACACACTTCTGTAAGAGATAAGCAATTTCTAAATGTACTTAATGTAGCAAATACAAACCTGATACTCCTGTATTGTTGATGCTTTGGAATTCTGCATAAAACACAGCCTTTTCCAACATTCCTGGAAAATAAGACCATACAACAGAATCATCAATCTATTTTTTTTATAAATAATTCGATGTGATGCTCACTTAAGACCATCCTAAAACACATTTCAATTGGTGGTCGATCTGGCTTGTTTGCATTTTATCTTTTTAGCCTTTCTGAAGCCAAAGTTATTACTCTTGTGTAGGTGTGCTTCATTTCACAATAGTCAAACATGTGCAAAAAAACAGAGATTCAATTTACAATTTTCTCTTAACTTTCAATATTACTGCAGGTTATACAGGGGTCAAAATGTTATAAAATATTTACTGGTCACATGCGATGGGTGTATTAAATTTTTAGTTGTTCTCTGACCGATGCATAGAATCAATTTATAGCAGACAAAACAAACTTATTGTTAATACCAGTCTTCTGTTCATCTTTATAGTGAAATCATGTACAGTTAAACGTTGTGATAAATTAACACAAATGTAACATCCCAATAACCCACACTATAGATTAACAAATCTTTTATTTAAGTCTGCTTACCAAGAACAATAACTCCGCCGACCCAGAACTGAACCCTGAGCAGGTCACGCCAGTTACAAGCCAGTAGAACTAACCATATCAGTCCCAAAATAACATATACAATACACATCACACCATAAAACTGAAACAAGAATATAAATTTGAGTTTTTGAAAAGTAGTTACATGTATGTATTCCAATCAGAGGTTGTTTAATATTATAATGACTTTCTAGGTCATGTTTTTTAAAAATTTAGATCAACTCAAACCAAAATGGTAGAGTCCATATAACTTACATATGTCTGAGAGGTAAAAGTTCAATTACTGAGTTTCATTGGGGTTTTACGTCATACTCAAGGGTATTACACTTATATGACGACGTATTGTCCACTTCACACTGCTCCTTGCCTTATTACGGTGGAAAAATTTTCTAGTTTATGTTTTTACTTATATTAATCTTTTTTTTTTCACTTGGTCCATGTGATGGGAAGCTGATTGAGTCCAATTTAGTTTCGAAAGCTGTCACTAACCTTAATGACCATCCTAATGAAAATATACAGCTTGTACAACTCAAATCAATTGTACAAAAGTGTCTCGGAAAATGAATCCTGTATTATCTGCAGATTGTGTACAATTATATTCACTAGTGTTTAAATTAATGGTTTCCATCATAATTAAGGCTATTTCGCTCCAACACAACCATAGACTAATCAACCAAAAGTTCAAGGCCTTAAAACTGCAATACAGTTACTGACATTTTAGTTTATTGATATCAGAGTATATCAGCCAAGCAACATGTCCATAATTCATATGTCAAACGGCCATGGCTCATTTCACCCTATTGACTCTCCTGTCGATGAACTGCTCACAGGTTCAAATCCACCAGTAGACCTCAGCTATATGGCTATTTGCATGGGTATTTTACACAAAGATTTCCTTGTAACAAAAGGAAAATCTGTCTTTATACAAATGAAATACCCTCAAGTATAAAATGTTAGCCTGATTAAACAAACCATAATTCATAAGTTGAAGGCTGGTACACGAAACACCATATGATACCCATATTAACACAAAAACAGTTTTATTTACATGTTAAGGTTCATTATCGGCATAGTGATAGTGATTCAAACTTACAACTAATAAAGGCCATTCCATCGCCGATAGGTACCCATGTGTGTTCTTCATTGAAATTTCAGCTAAAAAAATAATAAGAAAGACTCATCTATAAATCATTTTTATACCAAGGTTAGATTTGGTAGTCATTCACAAAGACTTAATTTTTGCAAGGTTTGCTATTTTACAAACTTGTCAGCAAATGGGTGATGGAAATCACTTCACTTCTTGAGACAACCTTTGCAAATTTACACGATGCTACAACAAAGGGACCTGGGTCCCGCTTAACAAAGCGATCTTAGGTGAAGCTAAACATAATAACCATAGCAACCAGTACTGAAAACATTATGTTGCCATGACAGTTACATTCAAAGTAAACTTAGATGGCTTTGTGAAACAAGTCACTTGTGCATAAGGGCATACAAAGCCACCCCCCTCCCCCACCCACGCACTTCAGACCCAAGGGCCTGAAATCAACAAAACAAGAAATTAATAAAAGAAATTTCAATTGAATAGAAACGTCTTGGCTTGAATTGATGCTATCTTATTTTAATACATATTGTCCTCATGGGGTGGTCTGGGGTCACTGTCACAAAATGTCTGACAACAAAATAATATTGTATGATAAAATTTCATCATGTGAAACTACCAGCCCCAAAATGTCGTAAAAGATTTTATTTTCGTAAAACATATTGTGAAAGATGCTCCTGGACCCGCCTATAACAAGAACCAAAAGTCAGACTCTGAAGCATTTTGCATAAACCAGTGTTTAATTCAAAACTATTCAGTCTGTGCTTAACAGTCCTTGGTGGAAAACAGAATACCAGGTTTGCTGAGTAAAGTGATTAGCGTTCAAGTTAACTCTCCGTCTTACAAACACAGTCTAACCACACTATATTGCGCAATCAATTATAATGCACCCCACATCTTGTCCCGCAATTTAACGTCAACGTTATACATAAATAATGTCTGTATAAGCAGAATGCCGGGTTGAAATATTCAAATAGTTAAACAAGACGTGGCTGTCATCATACAACAAGATTGTTGTTGTAGATTAAAGTACCATATGTGATGCTGTCAGGTGGCACTGATTCTGGAATAAATTCAATACAACATTTGATTGCATAACATTGGCATAGCAAGGCTAATGGGGTGCATAGATGGCCAAGTTTTTATAAAGTGTTCCAAATTGACTTCATTGACTATTGTTTTCAAGAAATCAAAGTTTTCATTGCAGTACAATGCTTTCTTTGATTGGCTGCAGAGCAACCAGACAGCCAATCAAGTGGGGGTTAACACAAGCTTGTTGTTTCACATTGATTATCTTTGCTGCAATGTTAGTTGTGTAAGAGCTGCTTTACTATTTCTTAAAATTAGATATTTTTTTTATCTTTGATCATAAGGTTAATAAAATTTGTTACTCTTGAATAACCACAGATATGTTATTAATTTTTCAGAAAATGTATCATCATCCTAGTTGAACTACCTTTAAGCTTTGGATAAATGTTATTATTATGTCATGGTGCTTATTCTATAAGGTTTGTTTATTTGTTGTTTGATTGGGGTTTAACGTTGTCATCAAGGGTATTTCACTTATATGACGACGGATTGTCCACTTCACACTGCACCTTGCCTCATTACGGTGGAAAACAGGGAGGAAACCTCATAAAAACCACCCCCGCAATTGCTGGAGGCACAACATGTGACTCGCTCATATACCTGATGGTCGACAGGCGGACTCGATCCCGTGAACGGTACATCGAAGCAGGATTAGTA
>JAQQZZ010089317.1:0-17989 GCA_030265115.1 Mopalia vespertina
TCCGTCGTCATATAAGTGAAATACCCTTGAGTACGACGTTAAACCCCAAGCAAACAAACAAACAATATGCTGGAGTCCCTCGTGCACTCGCTAGGATCTTTTAATCTTCAATTGTACATGGCCAGGCTTGTATGTAGCAGAAGTGTCCATGAAGTCTACACAAAACTAAAAAAATGTCACATCACGCTTTGCTTAAACTGGAAGAGATGACCCAATTCTCCGACCCACCTTCTAGGGACATGGCTACATGAAAATATCAACTGGTCAATCCCGACATGACAAATGACAACTCTTTGTCTCTTAACAGAAACATATTCATGTGGTTTCAGATTTAGAATGGAAGATAATTTATGTTGGCTGTGCGGAGAGTATGGACTATGATCAAGTATTAGACTCTGTCCTTGTGGGGCCTGTACCAGGTGGTCGACATATGTTTGTTTTCCAGGTAAAAATTGTAAATTAAATTATATGAATACATATGCAGACCTGCCTACCCTAATATAAATTTGTGTAAAAAATGTGTTTAGGAGTATTTTCTTATGATTTTTGTGTTACAGCATAGCACAGAATATTAATTTATGTGTGTATTTTCATGGCGTTTTTATGTATTTCACATAAATTATGTGTACAAAATACTCCAGAATACACCAAGTAGGCAGGTCTGCATATGGTTTGTGATTTCTTTACTTATATTAATGACTAAATTTGAAAACCTGATGAGTTACAATTGACACTTTTCTGACTTGAAAATAACATTTATATTATATTTTGCCTGATGCTCACTTCAGAAGCGTTGTCACTGAATTGAAATACACATGAGCTGGAAGAAGATGAGTGATCACTCGCACCTTATTGTCAAACATTTGTCAGGGATAGATTCACGCCGCTTTTGACAACCGAATACCAGTTGTCAAAAACTTAATGTGAACTGAAATTTCATACGTTTTATAGGGGAAAAACACAATTTATTGCAAGAAAACTGAATTCCATTGCTGAATTGTAGAGGAAAATATGAATTGTTTCTAGGCAAGATGTTGAATTGGAATCTTACTCGGTGAAACGAAAGAATTGTGTTTTAAAAACGTTGTTGTTATAAAAATCATGATCGTGTTTGTGTCCGAATGTAAATAAAACATAAGCTCAGAGTGGAGTTTGTCTGTAAAATCAGCCACTTCGCGGACATTTCTGAGATTGTCATGACCAATGAGGATACAGCATGATCTGCATGGCAGAGGCAGGTTTGTCAATGTCAAATGACATTTGATTAAAACCGTCGCCGTCTTACCTCCATGACTTCAGTGTTGAAAAGCTAGCATGAAGATTGTAGGCCTACTTGATGGCTACAAAATTTTTGCATATGAAAAGGCTTAATGTTCAAATTTCAATCATAATTCTATGACACACTGTCAGTGTATACGGGGTTTCAAATTATTCAAAAACTCAATCTGGCTGAGAAATAACTCAATTAAAAAAAGGATTGAGTTTTCGTTTGTCAAGATTTTGACTAATATCTATCCCTGCTTTGTTCAAAATGTTAAATTATTTACTCTGCTTTATTCTGATGTCCCCTTCATCTAACTTTCTGTTTCAGGCCCGTCCCCCAGACATCAGTAAAATCCCGAATGAAGATGTGGTTGGTGTTACTGTTGTACTGCTGACATGTTCCTATAAAAATAAAGAGTTTATCAGAGTGGGGTATTATCTAAACAATGAATATTCAGACCCTGAATTAAAAGAGAGCCCACCAACAGTGCCACAATATGATAAGGTAAAATAAGTTGTATACACATAAGCGAGCAACTGGAATTCCATCATATCCGTGTAATAACCTTTATTGTGACCTAAAAACTCAACCAACCAACCAAGCAAAAAGAAATCTATATGTATACTTATATAAAGAAAATGTCAAAATCTATAAAGAAAATGTGAAAACATATGCTACATGCGTCAGAAGTTTTGATTTTTTTATTTTTGAAAACACAAAAAAAAAAAAATGAATGCAGTTGCTACAGAATTCTGTTTAAATAATAACTATTGTTGTGTTTAAGGAGAAAGTAGACAGTTGGGTGGAGTTTCCTATGGACCTCAGAGCAGGTTACTCTGTGATCTCTTTGTATTGTGCCTTGTGATTGTCCTGTCTTGTCTTTGATACCTGTGGCAGGCCTTACTTTTTCACGCCAAAACTCGTTCAGCTTTTGCAAACAAAAATTCACACGAATGGTCACCGTTTATGCAAAATAAGTCCACCCAAGGCTAAAAAAATGTGGATCTTGGAACTACAGTCCTGATCACTTTTTTCCTCAGCAAGCAATTTAAACAAAGCTAAAACAACACAATAACGTCGTCTTTGCTCAGCAGTTAAATCGCCAAATATATTATTTTATTAGTCCATGTCTTCGCTAGTGCATCTTTTCTATACAGCGATCTCTGAGCCAGACAGTCAGTCTCTAAGGGCCTCCCCTCCTTCCCAGCTGATCAGTGTTGTCGTCAAGGCCATATTATATTACCTTCACGGCTTCAACTACTTCAGGCATCCAATTAACACTGCAGAAAGAAAATTTAAAAACAAAAAGAAGTTTTTCCTGCTTCATGTTATAAATATCCCATCCGCCAATGAAAAAGTGATTTGTCAGAAATACCCTAAATCACCTAAAAATTCGTCCATAAAATTGCTACTTTGGAAGCTATTTTAAAGGCTTGGAAATTGTGTCTGAGAGTCAGAAGATTGATTTCCCAGTTAGAAAGCATCAAAATTTCTCCGAAAACATAAATTTGTCTGTTTACATGATGTAATATAGTCACAACGAGCAAAAATGTAAGCATTGTTCATAAACGAAATTTTAGGTGATTTACAGTAAACACTGCAGAATGTTTTTCAAATATGAAAGAAAATGAATCTTTCCGTTGGCTCAATGTTTTATATGGACAAAGAAGTATTAAGTGTCTGACCTATTAATTAAAAATCCCCACCACACACGTGTGCTGTAAAACTGCTGCAGGATCGGTTTACACACCGAAAGAGTGGCGCTAAAACTAAATCATGATGACATATGATGCCTTCAGCATGAACCAAACAAAGACCATGTGTCCTGATGTGCGGGCTGTCACTGTTGATGGCAGTTGTCAGAAATATACAATGCAGAAAACCCTGGCTTTTTGGTTCCTTTGAACTCGGACAGAAACAATCTTCAACATAGTATCAATTCTAGGCTATTCCACAGCTGGAGAGAAGTGGGTAGCAGGATGGGGCTCTATAAGGGGATTCTGAAAAGCGACATGCTGTGTCCTTTTATCTACCAATTTGATCTCCCTGACTGAAGGGAAAATGTTGATACATTCAAAACATAAGACAATTTAAAACCGTTCAGCACAACAAAGGGTGTACATTTCAGACGCAAAGAGCGCTAATGCACTGCCAAAGCTTTTGAGGTTTGTCCCAATTTTATTATAGGTAATAGAAATCACTTACTGCTGAGGTGAACCTCTGGTAGAATTAAATGTTGGAAATAGACGTGCCTTATTTACACATTGAAAATGGACTGTCTCGAAAGTCAAGCAACATGGAAGCATATTTGGCTTAACCTATTCACGAGAACGATAGTTCGGGCAAATTAGTTTCACGCAACAGAACGACTGGTTACGAGGGTTAAAATTCATGCAAACGTTAGATTGGTAACGCAAAATTTAGAAAAATTAAGGCCTGTATAAGTGTCAAACACAGGGTCAATGAAATCCACCAGAGATGTTAATCTTGCCTTATAAATCAGTTTGTTTTATTTTGCTGACTTGTTATTAGAGTTAACTCCCTTAGCAATACAACAATAAGTATAGGTAACCTGTGGTGAAACTTAATGTGCGTGCTTGGGTTCAGGCGTAAGAAGGATGCTTCTAGATGGTTACGTCCCCTAGGTCGGGAATTAACTTTGACAAAAAACAGAACATTTACACATCTTTTTTAAACGGTTGAACTGAACATCTGGTGGCATGAAATGTTAAAATTCATGGGACCCTTAGATCGGTTATGCAAATTTTGAAGAAGAAAAAAAAAGGCCTTCACCGGCTGACATTGTCATACAAGCGAAATAACCTTTAGTACACAGAATAAAACCCTGATCAAACAAACTAGCTTGGGAAAAAAACTTTGGCTGGATGAAATATGAAGTCAAAATATATTTGACTTAATTCTAGTCTTCCATTATATTGATTTCTTGTACGGTTTTATCAGTTACAGAGAAATATTTTGGCAACGTGCCCCAGAGTGACCCGTTTCAAGATCGATTGGGACGGGACAATGGGTGATGAAAACTGCCCACCTTCACAGAGCACGGAATCAGAGTCCAACCAAATGATGGAAAGAGGACCAGTACCTGAAAACATTAAAGCGGCTTTAACGGGTCACAGTGGAGACAGTAATAGCTTAAGTATGAACTTGTCATAATTAAGATTCCCATACCAGATGTCCACAAACAAACATGTTATTCTGACTGCTGCAAGTGCTGAAGATTCACACGTACATGTGTCATGATTAGTCTCTACTATGTGTCCCAGACAGCCTTGCCTTACCTGACGTGTTCCATCCGCCTGCTTCAATGGAGGGCTCATTTTCCTGTATCACTCAAGTTTCAATAATGTAAAGATGAGCATTAGTACTGGGGCAAATCCTACATCCAGCTGTTTTCAGTCAACATAAAGAGTATTGTCACACAGTTGTGTGTCTGACTAAAGTTTTACTACTATTGCCCTACTTGTATGTACAAAAGTATCCTTTGTGTATTTATCGGCTGGACATAACCTAACAAGGAACTGGAGTGTGGCACAAAGAGACGATAAATCATATCCTAGCTAGTTTTCGGTCAGATAGCATATTTAAAAAAACAGTTTATTAATTTTGTAATTTAATATCATTCTTATTATTTTTTTTACATTTTCATTTGATCAAGGTATGGTAAATCCATATTTCCACTGTAAAGTTATTGGCATTATTTTCTACTGTTCAATAATTTTGTATTTCATTTTTCTCTTCTGTGATGTGTTAACATCTGAAGTTTTTGTCAGTTGCTGTTTCACTTATTTATTAAGGATGCATAAAATTGTTTAATGTTTGTAATTCATATTGTGACAGAAAATGACGAACAACCCATCTATAAGAAGTCATTTCAATTGTTGATATCATATTAAATGTATTTTAAGAGTAACTCATAATGGGAGAACCTCTTCTGTCTTCCCAAGGCAAAATAGCAATCTGCTATATTATGCTATGGGAGTCATCAAGTTAATATGAAACTGGCATGGGCCAAAATATTTAAATGAACAGTGGATACTAAAAATCAATGTTAAGACAAACTTCACAAATGACAATTCATGTAAAGATTATAACTTAAGAAACCAATGCATTGTTTGTCATATTTTGAGGATATCTGATGCTGACAATTCAATAAGGTCTTACTTTGTACATGTAACAATTATTATACTAAAGCTATGTTTCTTGTCCTCACCTGGGTCATTGGTCGTGAACAGTCAAAACATGTCATAACATAATTCATTAATCTTCTTTGGCAGCTATCAAAAATATTTACATATGCAAATATTTTGGGTCAACTTTAGACACATCCCCATAAAACATTCATATATATTGAGACAACTTGTCTCAGTAATTAAAAACAGTTACACATGTTATTCCTTGCACATCTCAAGTAATTCATAGCAGACCAGTCCATTTGAACCATGTCTGCTCATATCTCATTAGTCATATTTGTAAAGGCTATCTTGAAAGCTGTTATATTATGATGGTGTTTCAAAACAATTCAAATTCTGTTCTTGTGAGTTAAGTCCATGTAATCTGTGAATTATTTCATAGCTTTATACTTTGCAATTTAAAGATACAAGTTTAATTATATGTTGTCTTGATTTGTATTTTTTAGTGGATATCCAAACATATACCATAAAACATTGTATTGAGTGTATTAACTAGTGCTTCATGTCTTCTGGCATATTTGTATTTATTAATTTAATACTGAAGTAATATTCTTGTATTTAATTATCTTGTCATTGAGCGTAATTGATATTAGAATATAGTATGTTTATACATCATGAAAAGCACGTGTTAAGTGTTATATTATGTTAAAACTTTCCCCCGTACTCCTACAGTTGCTTAGTTCTGTTTTGTCCATGAGGTGGTGTCAAAGCGACTTGAAGGTGTAGTGTGTTCTGTTTACCACAATGTCCATAAGACAAAAAATGCTCAATGCATTCTGTGAGAAGCAATGAATAAAATGACATCCATTTGGCAGTTTTTCAAGGTCAAAGCTAATTTAATACCCCTCAGCCTAAATTATTCCAGGGGTAATTGTCATGTACGTCTGTCTGTTGTTTTGGTCGTCACACTATAGCTGGGGGACTTAACAACTGAACCCCCAGAGTTGTTTGTTGTTTTGGCAATCACACTATAGCTGGAGGACTAAACTGAATCCTCAGAGTTGTTTGTTGTTTGGTCATCACACTATAGCTGGGGGACTATACAACTGTGAATTCTCAGTTGTTATTAGGCCATCACACTATAGCTGGTGGACTAAACAACTGAATTTCGGAGTTGTTATTAGGCCGTCACACTATAGCTGGGGGACTTTACAACTGTGAATCCTCATAGTTGTTTGGTCGTCACACTATAGCTGCTGGACTATACAACTGTGAATACTCAGTAGTTTGTTGTTTTGGCCATAACACTATAACTGGGGGACTAAACAACTTATGATGTATTGCTAGAAGATTGTGAACCCTATTGGAATTTGTCGGATTAACAGTGAAATAAGAGTAGTTATCGCCCTTTATTATTTCATTGACATTTTGCACTGACATAGTTTGCTTTCCTTGCTTCCTCTCAAAGTTTGCCTGTGTTTCACTTTGTTTGTATGCCTAGCTTTCTGAACCCAATGTGACAGTACAATTACAGTATAATGGTGTTGCACATTGTACAGTACAAGGCAAATATGGTTTCCTGAAAAAATGGTCACCGTATGTATCCATTGTAAATCCATTGCAGGGGTATTATATATTGTGCTTTCCTCACTTTTCTCCGTTTTGTCCCCTGCTACTATACTATAGTAGGAGGGAACTTAGAAATGCAACTCGGTGTCCGTCTGTCCATCACAAAGGTTTGTGAATACTCTAGCTTGAAAACTTATTCACTGATAAACTTCAAACTTGGTATGGCGGGTGGTTGGAGGGAGCTTCATGTTGCCCTGGTGCTCTCAGAGCTAAAGGGGAACAGGAAGCCGATCTGTTTGTGGTGTTTGTATTGCGCCCTGTATTTGTCCCGTCTTGTCTTTGTTGCCAGTGTGTCAAGGGTGGTTTCCTTCATCCATTGAGCTGGCACGTCGTCATATAAGTGAAATACCCTTGAGTACGACGTAAAACCAAAATCAAACAAACAAACAAATCAAACTTGGTATGTAGCTTCCTCCTGTTTAGGCGATGGATGGATTGCGTTTTGTAAAACAATATGGCCGTAATAACATAATTTTACAATATTTAAGTCTTTATGTGTTGTGAACATAATCAGTAGATAATAAATTCACAGCTTAACTTCAAACTTGTGGGTGCTTTCAGACTTAAAGAGGAACAGGAAGCCGACATGTTTGTGGTGTCTTTATATTGTCCTGTGATGTTTTTGCTTGTTGCTAGTGGTGTTGGGGGGTAGTTTCCTTCACCCTTTGGGCTGGCACGCCATCATTAAGTGAAACAACCTTAAGTATGGCGTTAAACCCCAATCAAACAAACAAATAACTTCAAACTTGGAATATAGACTTTTGTCTAAATGATAGGATTGAATTCACCAAATTCTGTAAAACAAAATGCTTGCCATTGCATAATTTTCTAATATTCATGTTATGTGTCGTGAACATAACTTGAGAACAAATTCACCAATTAAATTCAAACTTGGAATTTTGCTTCCTGCTAAGATGTGTATGGGATTGGATTTCACCAAATTCTGCAATACAATTAAGATAGATCTTTCATTTCACCTAATTCTGTTAACAAAATAGATGTGATTGCATAATTTTACAATATTCAGTTTATGTTTTGTGAACAAGCATTACTGGAGAGCAGATTTGGCACTCGACTTGGAATTAACCCTCTAGTGCCCAGTGACTGATTTCATGGGCAGAAAATTTTCATATTTGCAAAACACATTACAAATGAGTTAAGAAAGCAAATCAAGATAGTTCTATATCATAAATTTTATTAACATAAAAGTTACAGCATGTGCCATATTTAACCATAGTCAATGATCATTTAGCTCCCTTGGAGTAGGCAAAACAACATGTGCCATTTTTGGCACTCTGGGCACTAGAGGGTTAAAGGAGATGACACACAGTTTTAAAGTGGGTTTTGATAATTTTTTAATGGAAACATAACAGCCATCAGATCTAGGAACTTATTAAAATTAGGTTCCTAATTAAAATATTACAAACTGGAAGTGATGTACGTGGTGCAATGACCCACAACATATTGTATGCTATTACAGTATTAAACATGAATATCTCATTTCTGAGAGGAATTATGCCAGCCTGAGTAATGACTGGATGTGAATTATGAATTGGTTATTGCAAAAGGAATTTTGTTTCCTGTGAGGTTTTTTAAGGCAGTGGCTGGTAAAAATCAGAAACAAAGATTTGCCAGCAACTGCATCATTTGACAGGTTAAAGAACTTGAGAGTGTGTCTAAAACATTTTGTGCCATCCGATTAAAAAATGACCTTCAGCATGAATTGACCGATTTAAAGCTTAGCTATCAAAAATAAGTTAAAAAGGAATGCTGTATACCGTGTGTATTTCCATTTGGCCAGAACAAAAGGTGCGGGGAGTGTCGACACCAGACAAAAAGAAGGCAGGCCAGTTTTACCTCGGGTGCAGGAAGTCAACAATGGGAGAAAGACACTGAGCTTTTCGCTGATCCCCAGCCCAGTATCAGTAAAGGTAGCCTTGAAAAAAACAAAGCCTAAACTGAGTACTGATATGAAAAGTTTAAGTTGCCCATTCACCTGTTTGATTATGCTGTCCATTCCATTTGAGGGCATTTTTGTATTGATGTTTAACTCGCCTGTATGAAATTTTACACACAGTTTGCCTGACTGGAAAGGAAGAGATTATTTAAATTATATGGAATTCTGTGAATATTGATTAGGTGCTATTGTTTTAGAGAAAATGGTGTACAATTTGTGTTAAGCACTATATATCTAAATTGAATAGCCTGATTGTCCTAGAATTTTTGACAAATGTCACACAACATCAAAAGAGAGGGATATTATCTGTTCTGTTTATTACATGCATATTAATTACTCTAATGAGTTTTATACAGACATACTAATTAATTTCCGTCGGCATCAGCCATGTAAAGGCTTGTGTTAAGCACTATATATCCAAATTGAATAGCCCAAGTTTCCTAAAAATTTTGGGTAAATGTCATACAACATGAGAGGAGAGAGATATTATCTTCAGCTAATTGTATGCATATTAATTACTTTAACAAGCTTTTCAAGTAAATTTTGTTAAGCACAGTATGTTCAAATTGAATAGCCTGATTGTTCTCAAATTTAAGGCAAACATCCCACAAAATGAGAGGAGAGGGATATAATCTGTTCAGCTCATTATATGCATATTAATTACTTCTCAAGTAAATTTTCATTAAACACCATAACTCCACATTGAAAGGCCAGATTATTCTGAAATTTTGAGTAAATATCACACAAGATGATGAAACAAGAGGGATATTGTCAGTTCGGTTCACTATAATATACATTTTAATTATTCTTATGAGCTTATGCAGACATAATATGAGAGAGTCAGCAACTATTAAATGCAGACATATTAAATTGTTTTGCATTTTTGTCGTGAAGGCAAAAGAAATGCATTCCCTTTCTTTGGCGATCATACAGGCGAGCTCTTTGGCAGCCTTGCTTTCCGCATCTAGGTCTGTATCTACCGTTCTTTTACTTATATCTTTCTTTTTGGCTTATAATTCTTCCTTGGTATAATTTGGTACAAACCTGTATGATAATAATTCTGCCTGATAGAAAACTTCAGAGAAGAACTTGATTCGAATATGATAGGTTCATTGTATAGCTATTGGATATGAAATGAATCAGAGAACAGAAAAATCCATGTATCATGGAGCACAGAATTATCTTACTTTTTGGTAAAATCTGAAGAAAAAAATTAAACTTATAATGGGAATGACTTAATTTTGTTGCTCGTATTGCTTTTTCTCACTCACACATTTTCAGAGCTGTTAACGGTGTAGATGGCCCCTCCATCCATGTCTTGGGCTAAGATAGCACACTTTGATTGGTTGACTTATTACGCCATGTTAAAGGGTATTTCACTGACAGGACAGGCATTTATACCTTTAAGTGGATTGCTAGAAAGTATTGTTTTTCATCCAGTTTGTATTAAAGACAGCATTGGAATGCTGACATTGCCCGTAGCTTGCATGAGAGTACCCTCATAAATAAAACCTACATAAAGGACTTATTTATAAGGAGAGCAGCCAATTTTTAAGTAAAATTAATACATATGTGAATAAATCCATGAAGTATTTCGATTTATGTGGACAAAAATCCGGTGATGAATTTTAATGTTTTACGATAGTAAGACGAGGTTACCATATGTATGAAGCCGTTTTTGAATTGCTTTTTAGTTGGGAAGAAAGAAATCCTATAATAATAAAGAATAAAGAAAAGAGGGGGCACCCGGGATTGAACCGGGGACCTCTCGATCTGCAGTCGAATGCTCTACCACTGAGCTATACCCCCAACCAAACGATTGCAATCTAAATACACAATAAGATAACATTGATGAATTGTAAAAGAAATTCAAATTAACGGTCTTACTGTTTGCCGTTAAATTATCTTTCTTGGAGATTACATTTTTTATTCAGAGTCCTCAACTATAAAATACAAACTAGCCTTTATATCAGTGATACCCTCTATTTCGCATAGTGCGCGTTGCTAATGGTAACGGAAGTTGTCGACTCCCAAGCACTTTTGTAACCGACTGTTTACAACTCTGTTCTGATTTTCAGAGACGTAAAGTAATTGTAACCTACGAGTGAAAACACGAATGGAGAAGTTACTTCATTGAACACTTTCATGTCCGTTATTGTTAACTGACTGATAGTTCTTGTTGAGTAACACCTGAACAAAGATAAAGTAAGTTTGTTTGCAATGTCGATTTCTGCGCAACAACAACAACATAACGTATAACACATTGGTTTGGCATTTGAAAACTATAGGCTTACCGCTAAACCATTTCGTTTACTTCCTTTAAGACTTGGGGGTTATATTGACCCAATCTAACCCACAAGTGTTCAAGGAAGAAATCGGAATGGTTTGAATCAAGGTGAGGTCATACTATTTTTATATATTGGAAAGTAAAGTGCAGAATCATGGTAGCATTAGGAAGATTCAAGTACCTAGCTACAGTATACCTAGCTGATAAAATCAGCTCTGTCGACTTTTTTTATCATATTGCCATTACCCTTGCAAAAGGAATGTCCGAATTATTAAAAGGAGCAAACATAGAAGCCCAATGTTTGGGCTACAGTATACCGTGCAGTAGGGCCTACCACAGGCACACACACAACCAGAATAAATCTATAAAATGCAATCCTGCTTTTTAACTTAACCTGACCTTTCCCACAGTTACCTAATGTCTATCCACACATGTTTCAGTCCTGTAACTTATTTATAAACTCTGGTTAAGTGTAAAATGACTTTTTCCGTAAACATTTCGGCATATGCCAGTCACACGACAAACTGCTCAGACAAGCCCTTTCAGAAGTTCATCGTGCACTTCAGGCTGCGCATACACTATAAGTGTGACCTAGAAATAGTGCAGCTGTCTAGACTCGAGCTTGTGTTTGTGACAGTTTTTTTATATTTCTCGAAAAATTTTTTTTAAAAAAATCACAGCATCTCGCTATAAAAGCGTTTTTTATCAAACAGACAAGCTTTGGGAAAACATCAACAACCTTAAATCCCAGCGGAAGGTTGACAGTCTATGTTTTCATGTTTACAAGATTCCATTATGCGTCTAAATCACATTCGTCCAATCAGATGTACTATTTCTAAATCACTCACGAAGTGCATGCTGTGAGCAGCGTAATTGTCGTCTGATCGACTGGCTCACCTCAAAATGTTTAATGAAAAAAAGCCATTTTACACTTAAACACAGTTTTGAATTAAGTTACAGGACTAAAATATGTGTGGATAGACATTAAAAAGCTGTGGGACAGGTTAGCTAAAGTTAAAAAGTGAGATTTCGTTCTTTTACGTTTATTTCGGCTGTTTGTTGAAATTGGCTGTTTTGTATATCTAGCTTCATTGTATACTCCCTCTCTTCAGATACAGCCAAACATAACATAGTGTTTTAGACCTACTCACTTTTGATCGAATTAAAATGTCTTCCTGATTTGAGAACAAGATTTGGCCGGACATGCCTGGGGTTCTCACAATTTGATTTCCAAAACAATTAATAATTTGTGAAAAAAGTTGTATTAATGCTGGTTATTTGGTTATCTGTTTTGCAACATGCATCTCGTTGTATAATTGTAGATTGATGTATGAATTATAAATAAGTTACTGTGTTTTGTTTTGCAGAGTTTTGAACACTTCAGAAAAGATGTCGGAAGATAAAGAGGTTTCTGAGAAGGAACTGGAAAATGCAAAATCGGATGAAAAGGAGGAGGTATTTGAAGCACTTTATAGCTGTCCCTCAGTTTTGAAAATCATCCAGGTGCTAAAATCACTCACCTTAAATTTCCGATGGGGAATGATTGGCACCTGGCAAATATATTTTGTTTGCAACTTGGCTAGGGATAAGTAAAGTTTTGATTTGGGATAAATAATTTAGTCAAAGAAAAAAAAAAGACTGAAAATATTTGAGGTACTGGTCCTCAAACTGGACTGCTCAGATTTTTTTGTATATAGATATCCCCTCCCCCCCCCCCCCAAAAAAAAGAAATTGGGAAAGTTATATTTAATTTAATAAACAGATGTTCTTTTAAGACCAGAGTGTATGGAAAATGTGCTATTCTAAAACTAGTGAAAATTGGACA
The DNA here is from genome assembly GCA_030265115.1 of Mopalia vespertina. NCBI lineage: Eukaryota > Metazoa > Mollusca > Polyplacophora > Chitonida > Mopaliidae > Mopalia > Mopalia vespertina. The sequence continues at coordinate 13,114 of JAQQZZ010089317.1, forward strand.
CTGATAATACTTAGTGGATATCTTTGGGCGAAATCATTTGTGTGCCATTTATTTATAGCAGCTACGGCAGCAAAATCTGCTGTTTACAGCAACGAATGATGAAGGCTACAATTTTTCTTCCTTCTAGATCGGAACGTAGGGGCACTATCACACCCGTCAGAAGCGAAAGTCTGGAATAGTCATTAAATAACAAAACAAAATTTAAAAAATTGTGCATATTATTGACACATACATAAAACCAATTAGCTGTCTGTCAAATTTTTTTGCCCTGTCCAGTTAGATTGCTTTTCCCTTGTGTAGTGTTCTGATTTTGTGAATGTTAATTGTATTTCTATAAAGAAGAGTTTTATAATTTTCATGATTAAGAAGTTTAATTGATTAATATTCTTCCTGACAGGACACAGCGGGTGAGTTACCAGCAACCCCTAAATCAGGGACTAAGAGCCCAGAGAAATCTCAACGATCTAAGAGTGGAACTGTGTCTCCGTCTCCCTCGCAGAGGAGTGTTGGAAGTAAGGGAGATGGGAAGGCGGTCAGTCCAACACCTAGTACTAAGAGTGGAGGCAGAGGGTCGAGAACTAGCGCAAAATCAGGCAAAAAGACTGCAACACCCAAAAAAAGTAATTATGTTCTGTTAACATGACCTACAAGCTTTATTAATGAAATGAAATTGTCTATGATATTTTAAGGATTGTTGAAATCCTCTTTCATTCATTATCATTACTTACAGGGAAACCTAAGCTAAGTATCCAGTCTGGACATTGAAATTTTTCATAAATGCATTAATTACTGTGACTTAATTTTGTTCAGATAATTATAATTAAAAATTGTGTTTTGTTTCAAAATCCATAGTGGGGTCTTCAAAGTCTGGATCCTCAGAAGGTGAATTGAAGTTAGAATCAGCAATGGGCCCTAATATCACTAAGGTGCCCTTTCCAGCTGTCGAAGGTATGATAATTAGAGTGAATAAAAATATTCTAGTACTCGGTTAGGGTCAGCTGTTTTACGTTGTACTTGAGGGTATTTCACTTGTATCATGGAGGTGTATTCCAACAATAATTGACACTAGCACAACCAAGATGTGAAGCATTTCCATAATGTTGGAAAGGTAATTTACCTCCGGTGCTAAGTAAAGACAGCATTGCTACTTTTCAAACTTCCCTTTTCAAACTTCCCTTAGCCAGAGGGCCTAAGGTTTTCTGAACTAGAATCTGTCAAACTTGAAGTGTTGCTTAAATACAATAAGACTGTAAATTAGGTTTTTTAAATGACACTAACAGGAGCTGGGGCAAGTACCACACTTGACAAAAAACAAGTCTGACTGATAAGTACTGATCCTGTAGCTACATTTGAGTAGGAGTACAAGTATTTTCACAATGAGGATTAGAATAAATGTCTATAAAATGTGGATCTATCTGCAAATAGAAATAATAAAATCTATTTAAAAGACTATGTACATGTATACATACATTTTGTTTTTGCAGTCTATGAATATATGTATTCGGGAAAGAATATGTTCCTAAATCATTGAGTCCTTACATTATTACAAGCCAGTTTTACTATGAAAGACAAAAAACTATTTCTGAAGCAGTCTATCACAAAAACATCTTAGTTTAAATTAATCCTAACAAAAACAGCAATGCTAAACAATCTCTTTAATGAAGTGGAGAAGATGAAACTGGCATATCATTGAAGTTAAAAATTATACAATTTGTTGCGCAAGCTCGGACTTTATCTTAATGTCCTTTTTATAATTCTGTAACTGGATGTAACTGAACTGTAGTTCTAGCCATGTTTGTTGTGATTTCAAGCAATACTGGTGTAATTTATTACTTTGATAGTGCTCTAAGGATACTCATTAAGATCTCACCAAAGTACTGACATTTGCCCCGCAACTACACAAGTAAGAGTACAAATACCTGTCCTTCGAAGGGTAAAGTAACAAGTCACCTACTTGAAAACTTTTACTTGAGTACTGACCTAAACCCTGACCCCAATAAACATTCATTCATTGCAATTGATGAGCTTAATGCTCTTTTTACCTGTCAGAGGAGAAGTGAAACTCAGGTATTAGGATAGGCAGCTAGATTACAACCGTGATGTTAATAAATGTAACCTGGAACATCATGTACAATGAAATATATAGGACTCACAAAGCCAGCATGTCTGCTCTGTTTTCTACTATTGTTTCTTACACTTCACTAGTATTTGTGAAGATTATCAGCTAATTGTGAATTAGTCTGTCACCATACCTTGTTTGTTTGGCATATTTCAGAGGGTCTACCCCAAGGAGCTCAGGCCTTGTTCATGACGTCTAAAACCCAGGAGATTGTACAGTGTATAGCAGATGAGGATGTTACAGCTGATAAACCATTCAAACTCCTCAAGAAACAAGCCATTTTAGAGGATATATTTAACAGAGCTGGTGTCAGTGATTTCAGCCCTATTAAGAAAGCTCTCAATGTAAGCAACATTTGTTTGAACTTGTTTAATATTTACATTATTAAAAGATTAAAACATGAATGTTAAGAATTAGACAGGGACTTAGACATTATACTTTTTGTTGATACTTAGGGGAAGGTCAACTTGTGAGTGATAGGAGACAATAGCAGTGTTTATTTTCATTCACATTCTTCATGTTGGGTCTGGATCGTCATGTCCAGGTCAAGGAGTTCATGCTTGGCTCTGGGTCTTCATGTCAAGATGTTCATGTTTAGGTTTGGATCTTCCTGTCCAGGTCAAAGTGTTCATGTTTCAGTCTGGATTTTCATGTCCAGGCCAAGGTGTTCATGCTTGGGTCTGAATTTTCATGTCCAGGTCAAGGTGTTCATGTTTGCATCTGGATCTTACTGTCCAGGTCAAGGTGTTCATGTTTAGGTCTGGATCTTTATGTCCAGGTCAAGGTGTTCATGTTTAGGTCTGGATCTTTATGTCCAGGTCAAGGTGTTCATGTTTAGGTCTGGATTTTCATGTCCAGGTCAAGGTGTTCATGTTTAGGTCTGAATTTTTATGCCAAGTGGTTCTTTCATGTCACGGTCAAGGGGTTCATGACTGGAGCGTGGTATGCAGTTTTTAGGTCAAAGTGTTCATCTCCAAGTCAGTGTGTCCAGGTCAATTTGTTCTTGTCTATGTCAATTTCAATGTGTTGTCTGTATCCGTTTGAAATTGTCTGACTTTCCTTAAGATTTTTGTAAATATTAAAATATTTATCCAATGAAGGTCATTTATATGTAGTACTTTGATTCTTGGTGCATGTGTTTGCCTTGCATCATGCCACATTGTGCCATATGTGCTTGTTATGAACCTTGCGACATCTGATGGTCGACATGAATGTTGTGCCATTATGTGTTTGTCTTAAGACTGAGTCGAGGGTCACATGTGTTTGTCTTGCTTCTTGCCACATACATGTGTTTTGAATTTTGCCACTGGGCTAGCCACTATCTAATGTTTGAAATATGCACAGTTATTAACACCTCACTAAACAAACAAAAGATGACTGTGGACATATCTTTTTTGTTGCGGTTAGTTTGGTTCTCTTCTCTGTGAAATGGTGATGACCTTATGTAAGAAAATATCTCATCTCTTTTTTTTGACAGGAATACCCAGGAGATGAAATCCTGATTGGGTTAGATGCAGACTTTGTCTTTGGTCAGAACTATATTATTGTGCTCTCAGAAGATACAAAGAATGCTCTACTGGCTGTAAGTGTTCAATCTACATCAGTGTATGAATCAAATCTGATAATTTAGCTGTCTTCTTTATCTTAAACATTGTCTTTGTTGATTGTAAGTAAATGTTCATCTTTATATTTTGGCATTCCTTTATAAATTCTAAAGAAAGGTTGAACGTGAATATCTTTTGATAGAATTAAGATGTAAAAATAACTGTGGTCATAGCTGATGCAAAGATTTCCATGACTTGGCTGTGTAGAATAGTTTGTATGATTTTTATAAGCAAAAGTAGACAAAATTGTACTACACACACAAATTTACTATTGGGTTAGGGTGTTTGCTGACAAGGTGTATTCTATAGCGATTGTTAAACTAATTCACCTCTGACTCGTATAAAATACCCCAAAATACTATATATTAATTTCAGGCCACAGTAGTGGAAGAAGAGGAAGGAGTTGAGGGGAGCAGAGAGGGCAGTGCTGAGGTGGAGGATGATACTGTCTATGAATACATACCTCCCGAATCTAAACCATGGATCTCTCAGGGGAGTGAACTGGAGATTGAGGAAGAGGCAGTCAAGGAAAACAGGAAACGGGTATGATCTTAATGTTAACTTTCAGGGGTTCAGTTTTCACTGCCTGGAAAACATTTTTATAAAGCAATGTTGAGCCTATAGGATTCAATATTGGAGGTCATGTCAACAAACGTAATTTTTTTTATATGCACAGTGTTAAACATGCAATGTTATAATCATCATAGCATTTTAAATCAGCCCTCTTGCCCGCAGCCTTGGTTTGGTGGTTAACATGCCGGCCTACTAAGCCTACTTTGATGTATCACTCACAGGTTCGAGTTCGTCTGTCGACCATCAAGTATATGAGTCACATGATGTTACTCCGAAAATTATGTGGGTGGTTTTTTCTTCCCTAATTAGGCAAGGAATAGTGTAAAATGTACAATCCATCATCATGTAAGGGAAATACCTTTGAGTATGACATACTGGCTTTACATAGCACTGGAGAAAATGCGTCAGTTTGGGGCCCCGTTCCCTTCACAGATAGGAATGTATCTGATGTTAAAGATGATTGTGTTTTGTTTTCAGATCTCTGTGTCAATCAGCCGTGTAAGGCGTCAGTTTGGGGCCCCGTTCCCTTCACAGATAGGAATGTATCTGATGTTAAAGATGATTGTGTTTTGTTTTCAGA